>JAMQGT020014941.1:0-148897 GCA_024447675.2 Pterophyllum scalare | reverse complement strand
GGTGCCCCTGTCACCTACTTCGTTCAGTTACGTATTGCTGTTTGACTGTAAAATGAAAAAGGAACTTTTGACTTCTGTAAATTTAGTGTGGGTGGGAGCAATAGAGTGTGTCTGCAAAAGGTTCCTGGCCATTTGATGATTTGTCAGGGGAGACCATGAAACTTCACATTTATCAGGGTCTATATGCTGTCCTGTGCCTTGGCAGCCAATCATCATCGAGGGCTTTCCTCACTGTCAGTTTACCCCCCACCATGAAGTGTCTGAGGTGTTAAATGCAGGCAACAACACACTGTTAATGTGTTTAACTTGTTAAGTTTGTGTTCTTTGTCTGTGTTTCAGAGTTTAACAGATGAAACAGCATTTATAAAATTTTATATAAATGCTTACTGCACACTATAATGTATTTTTAAATGATTCAGATTCAACAGAACTGTTTCTAAGAAATGTCAAATATAACAATCAGACTACAGTGTGTCATAAACCATTTATTACACCACTATATGGTGCTTCTAAATACACAACTGGGATGTTTCAAGTGTTCAAGTAAAAATTCCATCCTATTATACCAGTCTTTCTATGTTTAGTATGTAAATGCAGACCATGTGCCTGGATTATGACTGCGGACCTGAAACTGAGAGACTGAAGGAGTACTTTGTAGCAAAATGACTACTGTAGTTGTTTTGGTCATGTAAACAGAGGTTTGTTGAGGAAAATGTTGCCCACACACACACACACACACACACACATACACACTCACACACATACACACACACACACACACACACACACACACACACACACACACACACACACACACACACACACACACACACACACACAGCTGTCAGATAAGATGAAGGTACAGTGTCTGTGCTGTAACCACACTGAGGTAAATGGAGATTATGATTATCAAACAGAGAAGATACAGTTGGAATAATTCCTGAGGGGAAGTGAGCACCTCTGCAGCCAAACAGTAACGACAGTCTATGAAACTGAGAAAATACTTGTTTTTAATTCACCAATGCATTGTTATGCAGTATATTATAAAAAATTATTTGGTCTATATGTTCATAAGGTATTGGGCTACTATTAAAGTTTGATGTGCAGATCAGCCAAAATATTCAATTTATTACTGTGCAGGTCACCCTCAGACGAACAGAGCAGCTTTGACCCTTTGGGGTGTGGACACAAGAACTCTTGTAGTGTCCTGTGGCCCTGAGATGGCAGTGGATCCTTTAGGTCGTGTGCATTGCAAGGTAGGTTTTCACTGTATCTGGTTTGTTACAGCACATCCCACAGATTCTCAGCCAGACTGGTGTTCTCTGAAGTTGTTGAGCAGTTTTTTTTCACAATGGCAGGCTTATCACCCCGAAGGCCCCTGCCTTCGGGGGTATATTTTTGAAATGGCCTGCTTTGTCTGCATTATTAGGTGGGTGGTATATGTCATTTCATTCACATGATTGTCAGGGCTCCAAAACACTGAAAATAACAAGATAATGTTATTTGCCTCACCTGTCAGTGGTTTTAATGTTGTGGCTGAGCGGTGCAGCTACATTGTTGCCAGTTTCAGAACATGTCCTGTCAACTGTAACATCTGAAAATAAATGCATATTTCCCAGATGCAGAAATGACTGGTAAATAGTACAGTAACAGTGCTGCATAAATCTGAGTGTATATTGTTAGCACTGCCTGCTTAAGAGGAAGAATGTAGTATTGTGATAAGGCAATGTGCCGAAAATAATGTCCGCTGTGTGATCAAAACATTGTGTTTATCTTTATCTTTGGAGTAAGTTCACGAGGCTGCAAAGATCTCAGCTACACATCAAATAGTTGGTTAAACTCCATTTTAAAACACACACACGGGCAGTGATTATCATAGCAGATGTTCCCTACTAGTTCCCTACTAGTCATCCTGTGTACATATATATATATATATATATATATATATATATATATATATATATATATATATATATATATATATATATATGTAGCTAGTACTACCTCATTTTTGTAGTTTTTTAATGCTTTCAATCCATACAGGTACTTTGTTTTCTCCCCTTAACTGATGAGAGATCATAATTGGCCCAGTTTAGGGAGCTGTTAAAACCACACAGACGGTGGCCTACCCCCCCAGACCGGCCCCCCTCTTAATCACAGCTGCCTGAGCAGAACCGACCATATGTACAGTAGCATTTTCCAGGAGTATTAATACACAGAGTGAGCTGCAGCAAGATGCGCACTATTTCTATCGCAACTATTTTCAGTGAGGCCAAAAGATAATGATTGTTTTTTTCCCCCTTGCTAAGCAACAAAATGGCCATTTTTGGAGTAACATTTAACTTACAATTATAGACAAATATGACAATTTAATCACAAGGCAAAAGTTAACATTATTCAGTTATGTGTTCTATATTATAAGAAATATGATAAATGTAATAAGTCAGTTGGGAATAAATGTTGTATGTCATAATTTTCAGAAAGAAATACTTGATGTTTTGCTTTCGTAAAAGTAGGATTACTACACAGAATAAATGCAAAGGAAAAGCTTGTATTTATAGTCTTAGCCTCACCATGGACTTAAATAAATCTTACAGAAATAGTACTCATTATGCACAACAGGCCTAAATCATATTTATTATCACATTATAATTATTGATTCAATGTTGTGTACTTCAGTGGTGTAGCTGGAAAAGAAGAGGCATGCTTGTTTGTATTAGTTTATATTAGAAACATAACCAGTGACTAAAGCTTTAAAGTGAGTGTACAGTTTTTTCCTCTGAACTGCTATGGAGAAGTACAACATTGCAAAAGATTGAAGTAATCAAATACTCTGAGTAACTGTACTACTACTGATAAGTAGGCTTTGAGCGTGTATGTGTGCGTGTTTTTTTTTTTTTTTTAGCAACATCATTTTGAGTCACGTCAAATGTTGTGGTAACCAAAGCAAATTAAACCCAACAGTCCTCGCAGGTAATGTGACCTGATATGGCCATCAGGTGAACCTTAAAAAGAATTCAGATCAAAGCCCACATTCTAGGCTGGACTACTGTAATTCATTATTATCAGGCTGTCCTAAAAACTCCCTGAAAAGCCTTCAGCTGATCCAAAATACTGCAGCTAGAGTACTGACAGGGACTAGAAAGAGAGAGCATATTTCTCCCATATTGGCTTCTCTTCATTGGCTCCCTGTTAAATCTAGAATAGAATTTAAAATCCTTCTCCTAACATACAAGGTCTTGAATAATCAGGCCCCATCTTATCTCAAAGACCTCATAGTACCGTATCACCCCAATAGAGCACTTCATTCTCACACTGCTGGCTTACTTGTGGTTCCTAGGATACTTAAAAGTAGAATGGGAGGCAGAGCCTTCAGCTTTCAGGCCCCTCATCTGTGGAACCATCTCCCAACTTGGATTTGGGAGACAGACACCCTCTCTATTTTCAAGATTAGGCTTAAAACTTTCCTTTTTGATCAAGCTTATTGTTAGGGCTGGATCAGACGACCCTGAACCACCCCTTAGTTATGCTGCTATAGGCCTAGGCTGCTGAGGGGGGGTCCCATAATGCACTGTTTCTTCTCATTTACCTTTATTTACTTGTTTATACTTCACTCTGTATTTAATCATTATTATTAATCTCTGCCTCTCTTCCACAGCATGTCTTTTGTCCTGTCTCTCTCCACTCAGCCCCAACCGGTCGCAGCAGATGACTGCCCCTCCCTGAGCCTGGTTCTGCTGGAGGTTTCTTCCTGTTAAAAGGGAGTTTTTCCTTCCCACCATCACCAAGTGCTTGCTCATAGGGGGTCGTTTTGACTGTTGGGTTTTCTCTGTGTTATTGTAGGGTCTTTACCCACAATACAAAGTGCCTTGAGGCGACTGTTTGTTGTGATTTGGCGCTATATAAATAAAATTGAATTGAATTGAATTGAATGTACAATCTGCAGTTAAGTTTAATCAGAGTGTGGCAGGTTTGCTTCTGATCTTATGAGCACTCTAATAGGTAAATAACATAAAGTGGAATCAGTCCTTTACAGCTGAGGCAAATGCAGCAGTGGTAACAACAGCAGTGTGAAGATGCTGACTAAAGAAGCTATCACTGTTGTACTTGCTTAAATGTAACATAAAGCTGCATTTTCAGTCAGTGGTTTCATTTCTGCCATAATTATTGCATCAACACTGTGTCTTAACTCCATAGTGACAATAAAGCAAGGTCAACATTTACTGTTTGTACCTGTGAAAATACAATCACAGTTTTAAAACTCTACGTCTGTCTCTTAATCTCCACTTCTTTTTGGTTTTAAAGTGTCTGTTTTTCATGCGGCCTGAGTGATGAAGTACATACAGTGCACATTACATGCACAACAGCAGTATTATATGATTAAATGAGGAACTGGGAACTTTTGTTTCGGATTCAGTTCCTTGAAGGCTGCTTTTAAATGAATCCATTTACGTGTCATACGGTCCGGATGATCCAGGTCTCAAAAAGAGCCAGTCACCACTGTGGTGCATTTGTCTTTTGATTTGTGTTTTACACGGTGTTCAGTTCAGCGGGTTTAATGCAGATCAGCCCCACATCAGGCAAAGTGGTTAAAACTACCTCACATAAAGTTTTGAAACAACATAAAAGACACCATGAGAAAATGTTAAAATCTATGTAAATAATAAAACAGAGGTGACAGTTAACATGTCATTTGCATTGTGCAACATAGAAACTACAGCAAACAGTTGGTACTTCTAGCTTTATTAAAACAAAGCGGTCCTTGCAACTTATTTGCAAGGACTGTCACACACTCAGTAGCCTTATTGTTATTACTTGTCATTAACAAACACTTAAAGAATCATGGGTAACTCAGTCAGTGTTCAGTAAAGCCTTTATTTCCCCCACACTGTGCAGAGGTTGCAACATTATAAAAACAACATAAAAATATTACCACAACACATCACATGCAAGGCATTGTTTTTCTGAAAGGCTTCCATTTGTCATGTGTATGAGTTTACACTGACTTTGACTAATGTATTGCTAATGTGCACTCAGAGGTAAACTGCAATGCAGTCTAAAAATCCCTTTGCTATTGTTGGAAAGGTATCCGTTTACATGCAATTCGTATGCATGTGTTTGGGTTTGAGGGCTCCATTATACCACTGACAGACATTTTGTAAAAAAATAAAAATAAATAAATAATGAGGCCCAGTACAGCTGCTCTCCAAAACAGGTGCCACTCATGTCCAGTTTTAGCATGCTCTGTGTGTCAGAGTTGTTTAAACTCATGCCAGTTGTAACAGATACTCCCACAGTCCAGATCTGGAAAAAACAATAATGACAAAATGCCACAAAATAATACAAGCAGACTGGCATATTGCACATTAAAGGTATTCATAAGGATTACACTGAATTTTCTGGCTGCGTATTCACTGTTTTTATAATTCTCACTCTTAATGACACTTAAGTGTTATCGAGCACGACATAAACCTTGACTCAACATTAAAATACAAGGTGGCTTCAAACTACTAAGTTATAGTAATTTGATATTTCCTGTCTTTAACATCATTAATGTGCATTTATTGCAAATTAATCCCCTTTGAATTTAAATATTAAAGATGTTGGTCCATTCATGGTAATCCAGTCCTAATAGTCCCTATTCCTCTATTTACTTATTTAAAAAGTCCCATATTCAGGCTTAAATACTTTTAAATCCTGTTTTACTTGTGGGTGCTTTAGGGCTTCTTAGACAAATCAATATGATTTCCTTGATTAGAGTAAATCAGAAGCTGCAGTCAGTAGATGGCCAGCTTAGCACAAAGAGCTTCTGCTTTACTTCTGATACGATTTAATCCATAAAAGCATTTTAGTTGTGGCACTCTGCACTCTGAGGGGATTTATTCAAAAGCTGTAATGCAATGAGAGAGAGTGTCGGGGAGCAAATTTGAACTGTCTGTAATTTCATGCCTAAATCACACATGTAGAGTGAAACCTCACAGAGAAAGACTTCTTTTTAGCATTTACTTTGTGAGCAGTGCACATGTTTTCAAAGGTCTTGACCAGAGTTTCTGGTCTTGACCTACTTTCCTTTTGTCTGTTGGTTGCCTGGGTGTTGAGTCAACTAACAATGATAATAATAATAATCTTTTATACATAATAATAATTACCAATGGCAGCAAACCAATTGCAAATCTCCAGCTGTTCCAGTTCAACAACAATTAAGCAGTTAAGTGGCTGGCGAGTGGGGTGGGGCTGTGGCTCAGGAGGTACAGCCCCTAATCAGAAGGTTGGTGGGTCGATCCAAAGTATCTCTGGGCAAGATATCAAACCCTATGATGCTCCCAATGTATTCAATGCCGTGTGAATGTGTGTGTGCAAATGTTAGATAGAAAGCACTTAGATCTAGAAAAAAGTGTTTGTATGACTGTGTGTGTGAATGGCTAAATGCAAACACTATAAAAAACTATAAAGTGCTTTGAGTGCTCAAGAAGAGCGGAAAAGTGCTATATAAGAACGAGTCCATTTACCATTTACCAAGTGCAGGTGGATTGAATAATGTTACTTAGATACCCATTTCCATAACCCGATAAGCCATGACACTTAACCAACATGCACCTACAGCAGGACTTCTCCAAAATGCATTCATACAGTACCAGCCAAAGTTTGTACCCACAGTAAGTGTGTCCAAATTTTTGACTGGTACTGTATACCTGTGCTTTTCCTGCTGCTGCAGATGGAAATGTGCACCCTGTAACAGGGTCTTTGCATGACACTGCTTTTACCTATACAGACCCCTCTCATTCTAACATAAACAGGTGCAGTGAGGCATAAAATAAAGCCCTCGGTTGATAAATTTAAATTTAAGTGTAAGTGACACACTGTGAAATTACATACTTGTGACCTGCAGCAGCTCAGACCAAGGACTGCATTCTGGATTAGCCACAACACAGGGTGTAACTGAGCACTTCACAGTTTTCAGTCCGAATGCAGTTGCAAGATGCATATCTTTGAGTCCACACATGTAGGCAAACAGTGAAATTGGCACCTCTTAATTCATGGTCACATAGTGTGGCCCCTCAAGTCTTGTCAAGGCCTGCTGTGTGGAGGTGTTAGTGTTCGCATCACTGCTGGTATGTGCTTATTTTAAGGCATTATTAATATTTTGAAGGAAGTAGTTTGCTGCTTATCAAATGATACTGTTACACCTTACTTAACACTGCAAAACACAGGGATCATACAGTTCTTTACTTAAGTATGTCTCATCAAGTTTTAGCAAAGCAGAATAAAGTCTTTTCTTATCAGACGTGCATAAATTGTGCCGTTAAAGGCCTGCCGATTGTTTTTTCTTTTTTTTATGCTGACATTTAGCGTTTATATCAAACATGTGGAGTCTCCCTTGATTCAGTCTCAGAAAATTCACAGCGCATGGTCACGAGATTGTGCCCACACAGCCTTGCTGAGGGGAATGACATGCATGACCACTGACTGTGGAAAACAGGATACAGGGTACGTCGCAACAGGAAGTGTTGCACTCCCCCTGCACAGAACATCAGTTTGACCAGAATGACTGCAGGTTGATGTCCACACTCTGTAACTCCTGTGGCAGTATTCAAATTTCGTAATCATCTTCGCTCACCATTTCTTCTGAGCCAGTTGAGTAATTCAGTTAAAAAAAAAAAGTTTTTAACCCCCACCCCTCAAAAAGTCCCCAGGCAGACTAAACTTTCTTCATAGCAAATGCTTTCAGATATAAACTCTCTTTGACTGCAGAACATATGGAACCAACAAAGACAGCATGAATAGATTTATATAAATATGTCTTGTGAGTTTTTACTAAAGATTAACACTGTAACACCCACCCAAAAAAAGTCAAAATGATTAAACAAACTCAAATTTACATTTGTGTACATACAAATACATACATATTAAACTACACATTCTAAGGAAATACAGGAGCATTACATACAAGAAGGTAAACAGTAAAGTCATAAAACAGGCAACTCTATCTGTTTACATTTGCTACGCACAAAACTGATTAAAATCTTCTGAAAATTAAACAAATCCAAATAAACAAAAACCAAAGTTCTCGAAATAATAAAATAGAAGTAAACGCTGTCGGCTAAATGCTTAAATACATTCGGTCCTAAACTCCACTTTGAAAACCTGTACAAAACACAAAGTGTTGCTGACAGTGGACTCGTATTAGTTCGGAAACGCCCACATGCTCGCTCAGAGAAGAAAAAAACACCGCTTGGGTCTTACCATCGCATGATGTACAGCATCCTGCTGTAAGGTTTTCTACAACGGAGTTGTTGAACTACTGGAAGCAAATTGCCAAAGGTGGTTGAAAAATGCAGGCTTTCTATATATCTCTGAATTAGCAGGGGAACTAAAAACTTCCTTAAATCTACCAATTTAGGTTGGTACCATAAGGCTTCTTCTTCTCCTTCTTCTTCTTCCCTATTAAAACAAGAAGGTGACAAACTTCCTACAAGACAAGTTGTTATGACTGTGAATCCAGCGTGAACTCCTAACACTGATGAGTTCAGTTTATTCGGCCACAGCGTCAGTTAAGTGGCAAAACTCTTATTATTATTTCTTATTAGTATGCTGCACATTTATTACAAACAGTGACACAACCGGAGTGACCTTTGAATGGACTTCGAAGCTCTTTTGCTTTGAGCTTGTCAATTATACCCACTGCACTTCCGTGACAGAGGTGACATTGCATGTAAGCACATACTGGTAAGGCGCATGTTAACTTCTAGCTGGGAAAACAATAAGATGCTTCCCCTTTGTCAATCGAAAGAATTTAATCAAAGGCAAAGCAGAGTGGCAGCGGGGAAAAAAGCCAGATAGACACATTTTGATTTGTACTCATAGAATGATTACAAGTAGCTAATTTTAAAAGCAAAGCATCTGCTGCCAGGCTGTTGCCAGGTTATACCCAAACCAAAACACAATATTTCACACATCTCATCACATAATATAAACTGCAAAGAAGAAGGCAACATGTAGACAAGCTGCATGCCTGTTAAATTTGGTAAAATTCAATTAATTGTGTGATAATGTGTAAAGATCTACAGCACGGCCTGCTATCTGCAAAAACAGCAAAGTATATTTATTTACAAAGATAGAAATATAGGTGAGACTTTTTTTTTCTTGTATAGTGACACTCTTGCAGGGCTAATTACAGCCACAATTTATGATCAGGCCGAAGATACTGTCCCTTTGACGTGCAGTGCACTTTTGCACAGCTTGATCTGAGCCCACAGCCGACAAAACGTCTTCACCGAGTGACAAGCCATCCAGCATTTAGGGGCAAGGTTGTATTAGTCTACAAAAAACTAGCTCCCAGTTTATGATTTGTGTCAACAAGTGGGTTGTGAACGAAATGCATTCTGTTTCACTTGCAATTTTCTCAAGAATTGTGGAAAAACACACCTAATATTTCAGTTCTGTGGGTGGACACTCCACAAAGAAGGCCTACATTTCCTGGCTTACAGTCCCCAGAGGTTTCAGTGGCCATCATGTGTTTCACAATGACATGGAACGGTCGCTTGACAAGCGTGCAAGGGGACATCCAGGCCTCTCACTTCTTATTCCTGATTCCTCATTTTCTCTGGACTCCACAAGCTTCGACTATTAGACTTGGCTGTTGGTATTATTAGACAAGGGTGAATCACAAGGCAAGCCGACATGCGCAAACACATCCAGATGCACGCACATAACTATTCACAGTGGAAAGTTACATTTTTCTGTTTCATTATTTTTCCTATATGCCACAGCAAGCCTAATCTGCCCTGTCAGTCTGTTCAACAACTTTTAAATTGAACTTTTAAAAAAAAAAAAACTCTTCATTTCAATACACATGCAGAAACACACACATTTACCCATATATAACCATATAAGGCTTTGGTCCTCTATCCCACCAAAAACCAAGTTCCTCTTTCTTAATGTATTGCTCAAGACAGACAAGGATGACTCAGTGCGGACATTAATCATGTTTTTTGTTATCTTCATATCTCACTCTGCTAAGTCCGCTTGTCAGAACCACAGTTATTTTTAAAAATCTGAGAACTTAAACTCTGGTTAGACATCAAATGTTAAAAACAACCTCAGAAAAAGAACATGCCATCAATTTGACTTCAGCAATGTGCTGCTGACAGGAGCCAAGACTGTTTGTGCAGCCATTTTATTTTATAGGTGACTATAAAGGCACGTACACCCGTAGATTGCTGCTCATTCTGCAGCTTGTTCAAATTCTGCCTTTAAAGATTTCAGTCTTAGTTTTTTATTCGTGATCCAAATGCAAAATGTGGGAAACACTGGCAGATAAGCTGGCCTACTTAAGCTCTGAAAAGGTTTTTTACCTGCGCAAAACAAGTTTAAAATGTGTCCACATGAAAAAGAGGTAGAAAAAATATAAAGTATGTGTTTATGCTCAATATATGTCTTATGGATTGTATGTCTCATAAGACTGATTTGTCATAAATCAATCGAGAGTGGCTCCTTCCATATTATAAGAACTGAGTATTAAGCAAGTAAACATTAAAATTCATTGTAAAAAATGCCAAAGGTGCCGCCTCCTTGATTAAACTGAAGTTGGTGAGGTACAATATGAAGTATGAACCATACAAGTATGTAACATAAACATTTACAGTTGCTTCTTGTAGCTTTTAAAACTTCTTTTCCATTCACACTAAGCCAGAAGTTCAAATCCTGAAGATTTATAATGGCCATTTTCTTGAGTGTCAGAGCAAATGTCACACCATAATTTTAAAAAGTAAACTCCTGTCACATGCTCCACCTGGTGGCAGTTTATCAAGAGAACTTCTTGTACAGTTGGTGGTTAGGTGCTCAACTAAAGGTAAGGTAGGAACAAGGAAGGGGTCTAAACATGGAAGGAACCCTTGTAATATTGCTGAGATTTTGAGAGTGTACATTAAAAAAAAAAGACTTACTTTAAAAGCACAAAGAAGAAAAACTCTAAGAGAAGTAACATCGTTGGACTGGTTACAGTGTTTCTAAGCAGAATTTAGCTGTTTTAGCTGCTGATTAAGGTGCTTTGATTTTAGCTATATATATATATACATATATATATATATATATATATATATATATATATATATATATATATATATATATATATAGTTACAGAGATTAGTTCAGTGGCACCCAGTTTCAGGTCTGCACTCTTTTTAAGTACACTCTCTTTTCTTCGATCTTTGCTTTTTTGTGAGATATTGTATGGCCTAATTTTACCTGTTTACTCCTCAAGCAATTAACTAAATCAGCCATTATTTAAACATCACAGGGCAACTCCTGTCTTTGACTATTTAAAACATCTGGAACATGACCAGTTACAGTTTTAAAGGGTCATAAGCAAAGAAGGTTCATAAGACAAAAAGGTTTTTTAACAAAATATTTTATTTCATCATCTTCTCAAACTGGGTTTAATTTTTAATAATATCCAGAAAAGTAAAAAGTAACTTATATTTTTGTGTTCCACCACAAATAAAAGGCTTAGGTCTCTGTTAATTATAGTAGACAAAAGTCAAAATGTAGGCTTACTGAGAGTAGCTGATTACCCATAAGCACCTATATGTGTCCACGAACAAAAAAAACAGGGACCCACACATTAAAATGTTCCTCTGTTGCATTAATAGATGCAGGAAATGCCACAGAAAACCTTTAATTGTGGTAATATAGCTTTGATTGTTGTATTAGCTTTGATTTTACAATAAAACATATAATGGACCCAAAAGTTAACAGAACATAGGGTTTAATTTTTTTGTTAACTGAAAATCATACAATCTACAATAAATAAACAACAAAGTGAGAGCAGAGACACCACAGACACTGAGTGCAAAATTCTACCTATACAACGGTGATAAAACCTAAAAAAAAAAAAAATGTAGGTAAAGAAGAGAAACAGTAAGACTGACTGACATTGTGCAAGAGATGTAAGTCACCACAACAAAAGCATCAAAAGACTCATTACTTGTAGGTTTCACTCTCTCCCCCTTCTTTATATTACCTAACACTAAAAGACATGGTGTGGAAGAGAGCCAGAGATTAATAATAACTAATGATTAAATGCAGAGCGGTGTATAAACACAGAGAGAATGAAAAGAGGTGAGTGATGAAGAAACAGTAAGTGCATCTCTGAAACACCCCAGCAGCCTAGGCCTTTAGCAACGTAGCTCAGGAGAGTTTCAGGGTCACCTGATCAGCAATAACTATGGCATGTACTAAAAAAGAAAGTTTTAAGCCTGATCTTAAAAGTAGAGAGCTTGTCTGGTAATGACGGTATGCATCGTTGTTTTTGACTATTATTCTATTTTTGGGGGCTCTCGAGTTTTAGTTTTATTAGATGGAAGGTTGTTTTGAAGTGAGGTGAGGCCAAAATCCCTCATTCCCCATAAAGACAGATAGTTATAGAAGGTTAATCTATAAATCTCATTAGAATGTGCCTGTAATGTACACTGACAAAAAAGGATGTGGCATCTCACCTAGCATGCTTTTGGCTGATGGTGTCCTGTTCACTCTGTTGTCTTTTGAATGCTCTGCTCCTGTGCGGTACTCCGAACTCTGGAAAACATTTTACACCTAGGATGGACTATACTGAGGATATCCAAACTCCAAATGTGAAGCATGCATTCTTCTTTATAGATAAACATTAGATAACATGAATTATCTCTTCTGATATAGGCTAATTAAAATGATTAAAATAAAATGGCCATTTAGTATAAACAGTTAATACTACATGCACAGTAAAATGGGATATTTACTTTGCAAGACAAACAAATCTTTATTTAGTTTACTGACTAATCGTTCACTCACTTCAGCTTTACATGGAAATCAGTTTCAAATAATCAATTAAATCAATATTCAATTAAAATTCTTTTGGGTTGGTGATATTTGTGTGCTTGTGGTATCTAGCCTACATCCAGCTATTTCACTAAAATAATAATAATAAAAAATGCCCCGTAAAAGACAAGTGTGCTGGTATCTGTCCTTCATGTGGAGAGCCTAAGGGTCCTGAGTGAAAACGGGGGGAATAAAGTTACTTCCTGAAGTCTTTTGGTGGGGCGGGATTCATGCTGTGACTCTCCCCTCTTGTTTATGTTTTCCCCTCCATGATCCTGATACGTGGCTGTCTGGAGCAGCGGATGGGCTGGAGACGGTTAGAGCCGCGGTGACCCACAGAGTCTCTGGTGCGCTGGCAGCTAGCAGATCCCTGCCTGCAGGAGCAGCCGCAGCAGCTGGAGGAACTCTGCCTGCATCTTATCAAGTCGGCCTGGATGGCAGGGACACACTGGTGCAAAGATTGCCGAAATCACAAAGGTATCAGAGATAAAATGCCACATGCTGACTGCCGTTTGTTCTGGTTTCCTGTCCGGTGACGGCAGCAGTAAGTTTGTTAAACTGATGCTAGCTTTAGCAGGGTAGCCGTTAGCTTTAATTTGAAGTGACTGCGTGTCAAAGAGGCTAATCTCTGCTGATGTACCCGCCCGCACGTCTACAGGCTAACGTTAGCCTGTTAAACAGACCCAGGAGTAACACAACTTTTACAGAAACGCTAAGTTGCTCTACTATTTGCGACTTTTTCACTGCGGCGTTTTAATTTCCTCTACACATATCACAGCGCAACAGCGCGGGTTAAATCCTATTTAAACAAACAAACAAACAAAAATACTGCTAAATTCCTGCTAAATGTTTAACAGTGACTTCAGTCTGGTGCACCTTTTTGTCTGCAAAGTGTGAATAATCGATCATAAGTTAAAGGTACTTCAACTTTTCTCAGTTACTTAGAGGCATCGACAAAAATATCAATAGGCTCTTGCCGGGAGGAAGTCTGGCACCTATTTCTGGAAGTTTCTTCCTCTGACACTTCTGCACTTTTGTCACACACGCACCAAAGACCTTTGAATGTCTCAAATGTGTACCAAGAGCTTAAAAAATATCGTTTAATCGATGCAGGTTGAGTAAGAGTCACCTCCACAGGGTTTTTAAATAGATCATTGTGTGTGGAATTGTTGCTGTTAGGTTCACTCACACACACACACACACACACACACACATACATATATATATATATATATATATAATATATATATATATATATATATGGACACGGATACAACCTGTGTTTACAAAAACATATTTAAGCTACAGTTTATAATAAATATAGACATGAAGTGCATGCTCTTGGCTTATATCAGAGGGTAATCATATACAAATTTGAGGAAAGGTTTATGAATTACAGCTCTATAATTTATGGCCACCTGTTTTTCAGTGGGCAAAAGGCTGTGGTCTGATTAAGGCTCTTAAGTTGATTTTAAGTGTTATACTTGCATTTATGAAGCACTTTGAGCTGCACTAACATCTACAGATAAAGTCTGATTGATTCATTTAGAAGCTACTGAAGTGCTGAAAACAGCTTGTGTTATTAATAATTTTTTATTAATATCTATGGCAATCTTAAGTTTTATTTGAGCCAATAAAAATTGAGGACTGTTTAAAAATGACAGTTATACCTTTATAGTTAATGTGATAGTTTTCTTGAAACCCTTGAATTAAAGCTGAAAATGTGCACTTCAGTTTATCTTGATTGATTTATTGTGGTGGGGCTACAGAGCCATTCTGAAAACTGTCTGTGTGTGCTGGTTTACTGTGCTGTGCAAAAGTCTTAAAGTGATTTATTGAAACACGTGCAAACATAAATGGAAATATAGGAATAGTTCTCCAGGCTTCTTGAGGGACATTCAAACTCTTCTTCGGGTATTGACTGCCTTCTGTTCTGTTTTCTGTCAAGATGATCACACACTGCTTCAGTATTGTTGTGGTCTGGGCTCTCAGGAGCCTATTGTGTGTTTTCTTTCTATGCAGGTTTGCTTTTACTGCATTGGCAGGGTGTTTGGGATCATTGTCAATGCCAGCTGAAGCTGTTGCCAAAAAGATGCTTTCCAGATGGATCAAAATCTGAATTCCATAAATTTTTGACAAGATCTCCGACACCACTGACTGAAATGCATCCCCAAACCATGACAGAGCCTCCACCATGTTTTACAGATGGCTGGAGACACTCAGTGTTGTCCCTCTCTCCTGATGATGAGTTGTACTAAAACTTTTAAATTTGGATTCATCACTCCATAAGATCTGTTGCCACTGATTTTCAGTCCAGTTCGTGTGTATTTTGGCATACCCCAGCCTTTCCTCTTTGTTTCCTTTCCTTAAAAATGGCTTCTTGACAGCCTGAGATCATTTCTAGTGAACAGTAGATGGATCTGAAGATGCATCTCTCAGGACTTATGTGAGGTCTTTGCTGGAATTTTTTTTCCTATTTCTTAAAGACATGATTTATTGGGAGTAAGGGAGTAAAGTAGATTCAGCTAAAGAAATTGAAACAACTTATCTGTTTTTGCAACAGGCTTTTAATGGCATATTGCCTAAAGATAGAAAGCCAATGACAAACTCAAGATATAAAGAAATGAGGGGAGACTCAAGTCTTTTGTACAGTACTGTGTATGACTTATATGACACTAAATTGTTCCATGGAAATGATGGAGGTTCTTTAGAAGCATGCTTCCATCACAGTTTTGTGTCAGTTTCCATATATTTATTTTTCAGCACTTCTTTATATAAAATTGCAACAGAAACACCAATTCCAGCTTTTCTGCTACAATTTTTTTTGTCTTGCCTTATGTGAAGGAAAAACACAAACAATTTTAAGACATCACTTTGAGCTTTGTAAAGGTTTCCAATTTAATTAAGTGCTTGTTTTAAATAGTTTGTTCATAAGATGCATAGAAACATGTCTTTCTCAAAGTTTTCTCCACCTACAGCATTACTGGTTGGAGGTATTTTTCGGACCGTGGAACGGATGAAAGGTGGCCGTTACTGGAGGCCCAGCTGGGCTGTAGCTGCCCTGTTTATCCCGGTTGCCCTGCTGATGCTGACTTCCAGGGGGGCATCAAGCGGCCAGAAGATGACACAAACAGCTATGGCTCATGCAATGGCCACAGCTGCAGGACCAAACCCCAGCCTGACGGATGACCTCCCAGGCCTCCGGGCAGTAGCAGTATCTCTTAGCCAGTGAGCGTGCTCATATTTGGCTCCTGTCTCTGGTGGGCTCTGTTGCCTGTAGGCCTCAGTGGGATTTTCCCCCTGCTCTGTCATTCCCATTGAAGCTGGAGCAGCTCTCAAAACAGAAGGTAAGAGAGACAATGTATAACCTCAGTATGCCTGTAAATTACTTGTATTACAATATCCAATATAGACATTTATTGTGCAAGAGAAATCAATCACACATATCTGTGTAGTTGAAACAATAGACACAATAGACTTTAAATTGTAGTAGATTTTTTTAAAAACAGAAATCAGTCATCTAATCTATCTGCATCTGTGGCTGATTTTGTTTTTAAATTAGATTTAGTATTTAGTAAAGGTGTTGCGTTAGGCTCATTTAAAGGACCATAATTTTACTTCGGTGGCCCACTGGTATTAGTTTGTCTGTTAATCTTTAGAAAACACATTATACTGCTCATACTAAACTTCTCTGCAGCACCTCTTTTCACCCTGAAGCACTCTGTTTCAGTTCACTTTAAACCTTCCATATAGTCCAGTCAGCTGTGAGGGTCAGTTGGCATGACTATAGCAAAGCCATATTGGTTACATATGTAACCAGTGTAAAAGTGACAGCTAGTTTACATCTGTCTTAATGGGCTGCCTTTGTGTCACTATATCATGTTCATGCTGTTATCTGAGAGTGAAAATGTAAAAATGTGTAAACAAAAAGAGTTATGGGGAATTTGACCGTATCAGAAAATAGTGAACATGCACACAAGAAGAAGAAAACAGATGGTAACCTTAGTCATGCTGAACTTGGCTAACACTAAACAAAAACTTTTTTAAACAAGCATTGCCATTAATGTTGAAGTCATCTATTGGGTCTTCAGGTCCTCAGATGCCAGGAATGCATTAACAATCTTTGTGTTTGGTCTTGCAGCCAACAAGAGAATGTTCAGTTTGCTCGTAGCTGAGACATTTTAAAGTTAGAATTGGCAGAAACAGCTCTAGACTGTGGACTGCGAGGTGGCTTGTATCCAGATTGATTTAAGACCGTTCTTTGTTTGATAACTATTTGCTATGGGAGGTTTTATGCCATTGTGTTACTTAGTGATGTAAATAAGGAAGACCTCGGTCACAAAGGTCTAGAGACTGGTTGGTGACCATCTCGCAACCACTTGTCAGAAAGTAAAAATTTATACTCCCATAACCCCTCACAACCAGTCAGGGAATTCCCCAGAGGATGTAGGTTGGCATGGGGTTGCCCACTGGTTTCTGTGAGAACCTGGAATGCCAGTGAGGCATTTCAGCAGCAGGGTTTTTTGTTTGTTTGTTTTTTCTGGAAGAGAATACCTCCATTTGTCATTAGGCTTGTCCTTTAGTTTTGTAAACCTTTTTACGTGCACAAAAAAAAAAAAAGAAATCCATTGGATGGGGAAATTTCCCAATAGTAAAATAGTGGCACTTTAATGCAAATATGGCAACATGAACCAACATGACCCTGTGTAAATGTCAAACGGCCATAAGCTGACTGTGTTTAAAGGAGAAGAGTTCAGACTTCAAATGTCTGTAGTGAAACAAGGAACTATCTCATTAATACAACAGAGTGCACTACAGGATGTCTAACACTGATTCCCAAGGCTTCTTAAAGCTAAAAACTCCTGATTTCCAGCTGTTCCATCATAAATCCCAACCTCCAGTGTGATCAACAAGTAGTTCTGTCTGGACCTTTGCCTCTCCTACACCCAGCTGCACATTCCTCCCGGTTTAACATTTTATATCGTGTACAGCCTTAAGAGGGTACTCGAACATTTTTGAAAGTTACTGCTTCCTGGAAAACAGAACGCCTTCGGTGGTGACCTCATGATCGTTATTGCACTTTTTTCCCCTACATGAGACACAAAAATACTGTGCTGAACAGAAAGAATCTCAGACTGTCAGTCAGAAGGTAACCCAGCTCCGCACCAAATATGATCTGAAGTCAGAGTACGGTCACATTCACTATTTTCCTTCTTTTGAGTGTTTCAGTGGAAAACTGCATTACCTTACCTGGAATTGATGTACTCCTGCTAGACGTTTTAAGATATTACTCATTTCTGCCCTGACAGGAAAAGACTTGCAGCAGCTGTGGCAGTGAGCGTCAGTGAAGTGTAGACACATTTTTGAATGTTTCATTCTCTTTTGTGTTCGTCATTAAAAGAATGCTCTTGGTACATGTGCTACATGGAGCCACTGCATGTGTGAGAGACAGTGGGCCTCACCAACAGCCTATGAGGGAAGTTTCTAGATTGGAAATGGTAAAATTGCATTACATCTTCCCCAGTCCTGAGAGCAGAACTGATTACATCAGAGCTTATTAATTATTGAGTCATTCACCCCAATGCCTGTTTAGTACCAGGCTTTAGTACCCATCCCTGGTAGGCAGTAATGTACCTTTACAAATGACTGTCTTTATTTTTAACCAGTTAACATATGCTTGAATAAAGAGATTATTACTGTTGAGCTTCAGTAAATAGACATGTTACTGTTGGTCAGTCTGAGGCCTTTTCAGGTGCCCCACCCAAAGGAATGTGGCAGGCCAAATGTATTTTAGGCTGTGGGCTTTCAAGTATAGTCCTCAACAGAGGTTAGCTATTACTAAGGAAACTCCTCAAGAATAAAAATATGGTGCATGAGTAATATTAGTAGGGTTAACCAGAGATTCTGTTGTGCATTCATATGAATCATGTTTTGTGGCGAAGTAATTAGTTGATGAGTAGAAAATGGGAAAGATGTAAATGTGTTATCAGTTTGTGGCTGTACTTGTGAACCAAAAACATACAAATCACATAAAATTGCTTAAAACTTTATTGCCCATTATACTACAGAATAATTTGTGTGTGTGTGTGTGTGTGTGTGTGTGTGCATTTGTTTTGTCAGCTGGATGCCATAAGCTAAAACAGCTCTTGAGCTTTGCTATTGGTGGTCTCCTGGGCGATGTATTCCTTCATCTCCTTCCTGAGGCTTGGGAGCTCTCTGGCTCTTCAGGTTAGTTTCTTATCCACCAGTACCATCACCACCTTTGTACTCAATTTGACCTATTCTTCTAATAATGTTTACTATCATAAAAATATTTATAGCGCAGCTTACCTTTTAGCAGTCTGCTGCTCTTGAAGCATAACATAAAGTGTATTTGCTCTCACTGTTTGCTGTCCTTCTAGCTGGTAAACAAAACCACTACATGACACAAGGCTTGTGGGTAATTATCGGTCTGCTAGCCTTCCTACTCCTGGAGAAAATGTTTCCAGACCAAGACAGCCCTGAGAATCCCACTTCAGTCTCTGACCTGAATTTTAACTCTGCTGTAAGTATTTTTGCTGTAATGGTGTGTGTACAGAATATGCTCAGTGCTACGCACATGTCAATGCAAGCCTTCACATATTTTTCTTTTCATTGGCATGCTTGGCGCACAACACGTTTGCGTTCAGTCAGCATATTTCTGCCAGTGGTGTTTTGATCACTGTAGCATCATAACGCTTTCACCGACAGCTTGACATTTTGGGAAATATGTGCACTGGCGTTCTTGTGCAGAGAGAGAGAGAGAGAGAGAAATATCCATCCATCCACTTTCTAAACAGCTTGACCAGTTCAGGGACTGGGGGTGAGGGGGGGTTGACACATCTTTGACAGAGGCTACCATTCATGCTCGCATTCACATCTACAGCCAATTTAGAGTCATCAGTTAACTATAAAAGCTCTTTTGACTGTGGGAGGAAGCTGGAAGGTCTGGGGAGAACCCACAAGGCACAGAAAGAGGACACAAAAACCACACAATGGCTCCAGACAGCCGGTAGATTCAAACCCAGAACCTTTTTGCTGTGAGGTAACAGTGTTAACCACTGCATCACTGTGCTGCCATAGATAAATAGATAGATAAAGTTTGGATGGGGTCATTGTTGTCAGCTTTCCAGCATTGCACTGAACACATTACCACAAAAACACTACTCATCTCCAGACTATCATCAGCACAGAGAGGAGGACAGCTATGTGTTGTACAGCTGAGTAATGGGGTTATGACGACAGTCAAAGTAACTGGGCAGCTCGCCAGTTAAGATGATCTTTTTTTAATCTCATTTCAAATTGATATGTTTAAATTAGTATTATGATTATTCTGAGATCCATGATAAATTAAATCTGGTAAGCCATCATTTCATGCTGCACCTTCATGTATAACTACACTTCCAATGCAAATGTGTCACTTATGTTTGCTAATTATGGTTGGCTAAATCAGTCAGCTTATATCAGTGTCCAAACACTTATTCATGCTGGAAGTGAGAAATAAACTCCTGGTGTGTGTTTCTCTTTCATCTGTGCACATTTTTAGTTGCACATTTGGGCCACACATTGTTACAGAGGTTGGATAATTATTGATTATGGATGCCATAATGGTAGGCTCCTCTGCAGCCTGGCTGAGATGCTATAAGTCAATGTCGCTGAGGGGGGTGATAGGAAGAACCAAGTCACCCAACCCTACTGAGTAATCTCATCAGTGATGCTAGAGCCGCTCTGCTAGACAAACTAAATTTATGTAATGATATAATCTGTAAGTTACGCTAAGTGTCTTTTTCTGCGTTATGTTCCTTTAATAAAAAGAAAATCATATTGGCAAAAATCAGACAAAATACATGCAATACATGTATACAATACATTTGGGGTCATAATTTCTGATATTTCAGTAAGGTTCTAATATGTGTATGAAAGCGAAACAAGCATCTATTCTTTTTATGGGGAAAAGCTATATGTGTATTTAACTCTTTTTTTACTGTCCGCTTTAGATAAAATTTATGTGTTTATCCATGAGAACCCTAGCCCACATGAGATATCTTTATGTGCACTGGTTTAAAAAAACCTATTTATAGGTATTATTTAAATACTATATTAACTAGTACCAAAAAATGTGATGGTTGTTCTTACAGTGTTCTTAAGTTAATTGTTTATGTTACGTTTATTGTTTAGATGTTACAATATTAATAGTGTAAAATAAAATATGAGTGACAAACACACTGGCTGATAGCAGTGTGTTTGTAAAGGCGACCTCATCCTCTTTCTTATCTTTCTAATGCTATTGAGGGAGAAGATTGGAATCCATGGCTCAGCTCCTCCACTGGTGTCTATTTATAGTGCAGGGATGTAGCAGCTGCTTTAGCCATTTCAGTGTCCAAAGGATAACACTCAACTTATAGACACAGACAGCAATAGACAGGGAATTGGGGGGTGGGGTGGCAGGGTTATAAGTGCTTTCTCTGAAATATTGTGCGTTTAGATAAAACTTTCCATAGGGCGCAAGAGCCATAACAAACTGAACCCATTGCCTTTAATTGGGTTGGCGTTTAAGAAAAATGATCAAATGTGTGGAGAGCCACAGAGTCAAATGGAGAATGTCAAGATAGGATTTTTATCACTTTCTTGCTTCTTAGGTCATTTAGAATTTCTCATTAGGCAAAACTCAGTATTTTGCACTGACATTTTAGCTCCAATCTACTGGTGGAGATTGATAGCCCACAAAAATTCATTACACTTTATTACTTCCTCATGCTTCAATAATACACATGGAGCAAACATTTCCTTTCGGCGACCAGCAGACAGCAGCCTATTTCCCTCTCGCTTAATTTGACTATCAGTTTAAATGGCAACATAAGTGGTTTCTGAGTGATGGCACAAGGAAGTTGGCTGTTGATGAGATGAATGGTTTTCTTTTTTCTTTTTTTAATATGGAAAATGTAAACATGATGGAACAGTAGTAGAATTTAAAGGGGATTTTGTTGTATCTGGGTAAACAAATGAAAAGTACAAACGACTGCTGATTACTGCAAATGTAGGAAGGTCAAAAAATAATGAGAACGTTTTACCAGCTGTTCTGCTGCCGGTGGGTGAACCGTTTGACACACGGCGGGAGCAGCAGTAACCTGTCTGTTTATTGCACCGTGGGATTCAGGCATTACATTACCTTAGTTTTTTTAATTTTTTTTTACCATAACTGTATTATAAATTAGTTTAAAAAAAGGTACTTCTTGCAACGACATGTTCATTTTTGCCTTGTTTTTCTTCCTTCTTTTTTCCTTCACAGACACAGCCTAATTCCATTTTCAGTGGAAAAGCAGTGGTATCACTCAGTAATGGGCACCATGCTGAGTCATGGAAATCCTCCAAGCAACAGAGTCTGCAGGAAAGATCAGAGAAAATCAAGGTAAGGCTGACAACCAAAACATATCCCAGTTAAGAAAAAGACAGAAAATGATGAAAGAGGGGGGCATCACTGGGGGTAAGAATTTGACATGGTCTGCTTATGTAAGAAATGCATTTTTTTAGTTCTTATTTCCTCTAGGCTGAGCAATAAATACCAAGTTAGTTGGTTCAGTAAAAACAGAAAGCTAAAACATTTCTGTGTATTTTTATTATGTTTTTTTTAATTTTTATTACTGATCATCTTCCCTTCATATTTCTGTCCCTGTGTGGCAAAATGTTTAGTGAATCTGTTGCCCTGCCTTTTTCTCTGCACATTTTCTGCACAAATTTTAATTTAGGATATCTGCTCAATTTTTAAATTGACTCTATTTTATGTTGACATAAATGGGGGCTCATTTGGGATCTTACCGGAGGCTGAACCTGGGTGGATGAAAATTGAATTTTGTGAGAGAGAAGCCGCACATTAGCATGCTGTAGAGGTGTATATACAGGGTCACAGTCACATCCAAAAAAAAGAAAAGAAAAGAAATCACCTGCTCATTGCATTGGCCTGTTGGACTGTCAGGCTTATCATATGTTGGTGGAAATCCTGATATATCTTAACACATTTCGTCAGATATTAAATTGTGGCACTAACCTTGGGTTTACACATATATGCCTTTAAAATCTTTCCCACATATATTACATATATGTCATGCAGTCAGCCGATTTTGTTTGGAAGTATATGAGCTGAGAATGGCACCGTGTTGTTTTTGCATTTACACACAAAGATTAAAGGAAAAAAACCCAAACAAAACTGGTCCACTTTCCCTACTTATCATACTTGGAGCATTCAGTTTTTGTTTTTTTTAACTGGGAGGTATTTAACGACAGCACAATTAAACAGTTTGTTTGGGAGACCGTAACAGGAAAATTGGCAGAGAAAGTCATAATTAATCACCAAAACCTTTTTAAGTGTTATGTTTAGTTTCTTCTTTTTACGCTCAGACTCTTGAGTTTTTTCATTCACAGCTGCGTGGGGTGTCAAACATGCATCCCATAAGGCTCATGTTTGATGGGCCAGAACAGCAGAGGAGGGGGAATTATTTTTATATGTTGTTTTTGCACCAGCAAAATTGTGTTGCAAGAATAAATCACATCATGGAAAAATTTTATGTCTGGACATTTGGACATTACCCATGGCTTATTGAGAACCCACAAAAGTAAGATTTTCTTTGGCAAAGGAGTCATGCTGCAGTGTTTATTTATGATAAGAACAGAATGACTAAATGTGGGGGAAAAAACTGAGACATATTGTTGAAATTTCACTAATTATTCTGAAGAAGTCTCAGGCTTTCATCTGATTTTTTTTTCAAAATAAATAAATGGATGGTTTATTAATTTTGAGCATTTTCAGTGTTTTCTTTTTCAGGATAGGGTTTTTTTTTTGCATTGTACGTGGTCCACAAAGTAAACTGATATTGACATGCTGATTTACTGCCTCCAAAATGTAAAGTAATCTTAGTAAACATCAAAAATGCAGTAATTACACTTAGAACCGCTGCACTTTACATCATGAATGTAATGTTGAGGTAGAGTTCATTAAATCCAGCTGGGGTTGTGTTGTATCTTAATAAAAACAATGTTCTTACTGGTAATTAAATTCCTGTCATTTTCTCGGTTCTGACTAATATTCGAAAATGTGAGTAATAGTGGATATGTGTCATGCGTTGTGTGTCACAGATGAGTGGATACCTAAACCTACTTGCCAACTGCATTGACAACTTCACCCATGGACTGGCAGTATCCGGGAGTTTCTTGGTTAGCAAAAAGGTAAGATAAGGTGATAACTCTGTAGTTTACAAACTCAAGCCAACAGCTTGTCCTACATTTAAGGTGCTGTGCATGTATTATTAGCTGCTTTGCTTTGTCTAGCCCAGATGCCTGCTCTTCATTTTTCTCTTGGTTACAGATACAATTGACAATTTGGATTCACTAATAACTCAAGCTATAAGTGTTTTATGCCAGTTAATAAATGCAGTAATAAAGTTGTGACGGTCTCAAAAATATGATTTAAAACAGTGACAGCGCCTTGCTGTTATCTGTCTGGATAGTTTTGTGTTGTAAATGCAAAACTACACTACATTACATTATTCACAATTCGTTTCCATGCACATCTATACAAAACCTCCTGGTTTCATAATATAACTGCTGGTATTCCCTGGAGTTGCAGCCACATACTGAGAGTCAATGATTATAAATACAATACATTAACTGATATTGGACTAGTTTA
Source organism: Pterophyllum scalare (assembly GCA_024447675.2). Classification (NCBI taxonomy): domain Eukaryota; kingdom Metazoa; phylum Chordata; class Actinopteri; order Cichliformes; family Cichlidae; genus Pterophyllum; species Pterophyllum scalare. The sequence goes on along the minus strand of JAMQGT020014941.1, from coordinate 124,344 downwards.
TCTGAACCCTTTCAGATACTGTATGTGAATTGTAGTACTTTGAGCCTTAAGATTCTTTTTTTTTTGGAACAAGTGCTGATTTACTCTAAGTAGAGACATTATAGTACTTTGAAAAAGTATTTATTCCTTCCTGATTTTAGTTTTTTGCATTTTTGTCACATTTACATGCCTAAGATCATCAAACAAATTTTAATATTAGTCAGAGATAACCTGGGTAAATACAAAATGTAGTTTTTAAATGATGATTTTATTTATTAAGGGAAAAAGTTATCCAGACCTACCTGCCCTGTGTGAAAAGGTAATGACTGGTTGTGCCACCCTTGGCAACAAGAACTGCAATTAAGGCCATGTCAAAGCATCTCAATCTGATTTAAGTTCGGACTTTGACTAGGACACTCCAAAACCTTCAATTATTTTTTATTTTATTTTTTTAGCCTTTCAGAGGTGGACTTGCTGGTTTCAGATCATTGTCCTGCTGCATAACCCAAGTGCCTTTGAGCTTCAGGGCACGAACTGATGGTTGGACATCATCCTTCAGGATTTTCTGGTAGAGAGCAGAATTCATGGTTCCATCAGTTACAGCAAGTCGTCCTGAAGCAGCCGCAGACCATCACACTACCACCTCCATGTTTGACTGTTGGTGTGATGTTCTTTTTATGAAATGCTGTGTTAGTTTATACCAGATGTGACGGGACTTAAACCTTCCAAAAAGTTCAGCTTTTGCCTTGTCAGTCCACGAGACTTTTTCGAAGGTCTCGGGGATCATCAAGATGTTTTTTTGGCAAATGTGAGACGAGCCTTTCTGTTCTTTTTGGTCAGCAGTGTTTTTCTCCTTGGAACTCTCCATTGATGCCACCTTTGCCCAGTCTCTTTCTAATTTTTGAATCATGAACTCTGACCTTAACTGAGCCAAGTGAGCCCTGCAGTTCTTTAGATGTTGTTCTGGGTTCCTTTGTGACCTCCTGGATAAGTCATCGATGCGCTCTTGGAGCAACTTTGGTCGGCTGGCCACTCCTGGGAATGGCTCTCACTGTGGTTCACTGGAGTCCCAAAGCCTTAGAAATGACTTTGTAACCATTTTTCGGCCAATAGATGTCAGTGGCTTTGTTTCTCAGCTGTTTCTTTAGATCGTGACATTTTTTGCTTTTTGAGATCTCTACTTCACTTTGTTGAACAGGCTCTATTCAAATAAAAAAAAATTTTTAATTCAACACTCTGGCAGTAATCAGTTCTGGGTGTGGCTAGTTAAATTGAACTCTGCTTCCCCCCCAAAAAATGTAGTTAGTAACAGTTAATTCATGATTTAACAAGCTCTTCACTTCTTTTCCCCTTTAGTTAATAAAGTCATCATTTAAAAACTAAATTTTGTATTTACTTGGGTTATTTTTGTCTAATATTAAAATTAGTCAGCTGGGATAGGCTCCAGCCCCCCGCGACCCTGAACAGAATAAGCGGAAGAAAATGGATGGATAGATTAAAATTAGTTGGATTGGAAATATGTAAGTATGACAAACGTGCAAAAAAAATAAAAAATTAGAAAGAGGGAAGGGGGCAAATAATTTTATAGCTGTACTGGGTGTCAGTAGATGGTTACTGGAACCTCATAGGAGGCAACATCAGAGTGAATAACACAATGTCCACTGAGTGTGAGTAGGTGTGAATGCAAATTTGGTTGTTTGCACTTTAAAAGTTTGAATATTAAGTACCACAGGAGAGCAACAATACTTAATCATTCCAAAGGACAAAAATGTGGCTGAGATTTAAGAAATATAAGTCCTGCCCTTGTGGGAGCAGCCTTTGGCTCGTAGAGAAAAGTCTTTGACACGTTATTTTGTTCGATGCATTACAGGCTTATTGAAAAATCTGCACTTTAAACTGCAGTAACATGAATTTGTATTGCTTCAGCAATTTGCTGTATATTTGTAGCAGTGGGATGGGAGTCCAGCTGGAGAGACATAAGGCTAGCAGCATGAACTATGGATCAGTGTGCCAGAGAGGAAGTTAACTCGATGTCTCAAACATGCATATACAAGAGATCTCACCACTGTTATCTGTTTACTTGTTGTGCATTTAGCACAATGTAAAATTTGCAATATAAAATCGATCTATATCAGCGCAGCATTGAATAAACATTTATGATTTTGAGCTCAGTTCTTCATTAATATTGGCTCATGAACATGCTTTAAATTTAAATCTTTTTTTTTCTATGGAGAACTAAATCATCAGGATAATATAAATCCCTCAGGTCAATAAAGTCTTGTTTTAAAGGTGGGTTGTTATTGCTGCTCTCAGATTAGCTTTTTAAAGCCTGAGCCACCTTCTTGAGTTACATTCACTGAAGTGAAGACCAGATTTTTAGTTTCATGAGCTTTTGAGGTTTTCTTTTCACTGGCAAAAAAATATTTTAAGCCCCATTCTTCCTTCTTCTTTTATTTGAGACAAATTGTTTTCCAAGTTTAAAAAAAATGTCAATGTTATACTTTGCTAACTCCAATATAGTGATGTGCAGAGATTGTCTTCCCTAAATTATGCTGGAAAAAAAAACAAAATAATAAATGATGGCTGTGTAGCTATGCTCCTGACTCCATTCTGGTTTCTTCAGGATTTTTGTGTTGGACACTAATGATACACTTCTTTCAGGTTGGGTTCCTCACCACTTTTGCAATTCTGCTCCATGAAATCCCACATGAGGTGAGGATCAGAGTTCCTGCTGAATTGTACAGTTTACATCGCTGAAGGCATATAGGAAGAATGTGTTTGTACACACACTGAATGTTGACCCATTTCTTAAGTGGGAAATATCATTGTGTGCAGGTGGGGGACTTTGCCATTCTGCTGAGGGCCGGGTTTGATCGATGGAGTGCTGCCCGCATGCAGCTGACGACAGCGTTGGTTGGGGTTTTGGGAGCTGTCTTCGCTCTGTGCGCTCAGTCACCAAAAGGTGCAGGTAGGATGGGCCCAATAAACAGTACACAAGCAAACACAGTATTATTAATTTTACAGTTGCTGCACTCACTAACAATGCTTCAATATTGCTTCTAGACAATGCCAGTAGCTGGATCTTGCCTTTCACTTCTGGAGGTTTTCTCTACATAGCCTTGGTGAATGTGGTACCTGACCTTCTGGAGGAGTCCAGTTTTAGGTATGATGGATGCTTCTAAATCCCCCCCCCTTTTTTTTAAAGAGACGTACACTCTCTTTGCAGTCAGTGTCACTTAGGAAATCAACAGCATTGTTCTAACCAGCATGTTGAATGGATTTACTAACACTGGAGATCACATGGTTTTCTTCTGTCTTACAATAGTTTGTGTGCTTTCACAACTAGATGTTCATCAGTCATTGGAATAGCAGGCTTTAAATCACACCATGTGTGTATTTCAACATGTGCATCTTTATGGTTTCTGTGGAAATAATATGAACCAAAGCTTTACTGGTACCTGTATGGTGTGGTTTAGTACAGGTGTCAGCAGCATTTACCATCAAAACAGCTATTTCTGAATGATTTTTGACCAAAAAAAAAATCTGTACAGAGCCAAAAGACATAATTGAGCCTTTATAATAAAAGTGACAGAGACTGTTTGGTATAAATGAGCCTATCAGTAGGACATTAATAGGATTAAATATTGAAGTCTTATGATACATCTAACTGCTCTAAGTTAGAATTGCATTTTTTATTACACTGTGCTTTTGTTGCATTTATGAAATTATAGAACTGAAATAACAAATTGTTTACTTTATTATATTCATTTATTTATTATAGTGTAAAAAATATTCATTAGCCTGTTTAGGGCTGCTTTGAGACAGAGAAGCTATAAATCTCTGCAGGACAGTTTGAGTCCTATCTGTGTTTGTGCAAAGGAATCCAAATCAAAAAGCAAAAAAAACCCTACTTTGTTAATGAATAAAACGTGCAGCAAATTGAACTGGAGAATGTAAAACAACAACTGCAGCAACAATACATTTAAGAAAAAACATAAACCACAATGTCAGTTGCATAGTAGCTCACCCAGCTCCTGATCCATCACAGTTCACAGGTTGTAAAACTACAAATGTGACCTTTACCTTGAGCACAATTCAGGTGAAGAGCTGTTAAATGACCGCTGATTAAATTCTGGCCAATACTGTGGGAGTAGTAGCGATTCTTGTGACAGAGGGATGGCAGACACCATGGCATGAAGTTGTCTGTCCTTTGGCTGGATGAGCTTAAACAAATAAGCATTATTTATTTCCATGTTCCATATTAATCTGGGATCCACTGGAGAGGGCCGAAAGAGCTGCATGTGGTTCGTGAAAAACATAGTGGTTTAGTAGAACTGAAACTTAGTAAGGAATATAAAACTGGTTCTGGTTCTGTGGTATGAAAATGGGCAGATGGCATATTCCTTTAATGTCCTTGAATCAGTCTGAATCTGTAACCTTTTGTTATCTTTTTGTTTGCTTTTCCAGGCACTCCCTGATGCAGGTACTGCTCATTTTCTGTGGTGTGGCTGTCATGGCTCTGCTCTCTGCCATTCTTGACTGCTAATGGATGAAACACCTTTCTTGCCTTATTAAACACTAAAATTCAGCAGTGGAGAGACATCCTTTTCTCCCCAACCTCCTCATATCTGTTACCCCTCATTCATGGAAACAGGATCTAGATTAAGGAAGTTTCATCATCACGTTGCTCAAAAAAAAACAAGTCTGACAGAGGAATGGCACTTTATGGAGGGATGGCTGTTGAAAGGACATTTGTGTGGACACTTTAAAAATGTGCCGTACTTGGATTGCTTGGTGTTCTGTTACCAAATTGTCTTCTGTTGATCAGACAATCATGTTTTGCACATGTATTTTTACACAGGTACACCTGAAATACCTGGTCAGAACAGGTATTACTGGCCCTGTACAAGGACCTCCCTCTTTACAGTGTATTCACACCTAAATTGTTTAAATGTTGTGTGTGTTGTTACTGCTGCCCATCTTCTGTTTCTCATGTAGCTGCTGCATATTTATTGAAAATGAGAACACAGCTTTATCAGGCGTGCACCCACCACCATGTCGTTATTTTTGCCTCGTTGAGAAATAAGTACCAAAAAGTCAGGGTGGCCTGTCACTTCAGTGTCGGCTCTGCACCAAAGTACACTCCGTTTGCTTTTGTCTCCCTCACGCAATCAGTCTGCACCTTAGTTCTGCTTGTATTGCGTATGTCACTTTGATACAGCTGAAATTTGTTGAAGAAGAAGATGATTGGTGTTGTTTGTTAATATTTTGTTTTCACTAACAGTTTTGTGAGACTAGACAGATTTTTTTAGAAAGTTAACCATGCAGATATTTTATGTCATGTTACTATAAAGTTTCCACCAATGAATAAAATCAGTAGTAAATTTCCAGCATCTCTGTATAAAAACAGGAGTTTATTTTTAACTTTAGTCTCCACGCATTAGCAGAGAAGAGGAAGCACTGGGACACGTGATTCAGTGGATTTGGGATATTTGGACTGATAGAGTTGTATAAGGGTGCTGAGGCGGCCCGGTGCGTTGAACTGACCTCGCTGTCCACCATGAGCATAATTTTACTGCAAAAGGTCCTTTGCCTAAAATGTCATATGGGAGTGGGGGAAGGAGGGTATTGATTGTGTGTTCACACTTGTCCAATTTCAACACAGTCTATTTGGCAAGCTTCTGTTGCCATAACGACTCCGCCACGGGTTGCCTTCCTTAGTCATCAGCCTGTGAGCAGCTTATTGTCTGTGGGAGCCTTCCTAAGTCACAGCACAGAAGGACAACCAACAACCACTATTTACTCTGTAGTGGAAGACATTCACTGGCAAATGGTACAAACAAATCTTTCATTCTTATTCCCATTCCTACGTAGTTTAGTCCAAGAGTTTATTTCCTGGAATCGGTGCTGAAATATGTCGCAGATGGATGTTAATCATAATATTTTGCTGATGTTTACACACTCCTGAGAATTTCACATTTAGTGTTCAAAACAACAAAGTTCTGCAAAAGCTTTTGTGTTTCATGATTTTATACACCACTGCTGACAATGTGTCTGACATGGGCCAACCTTAACTATACAGTCAATATACACACATTAAGTCTTTTTTTTTTTTTTGAGTCATTTACAGTTTTAAGCATGGATTCATCGCAAATATTGAAATAAAGGTTTGTGGAAGAATTGAATTAAGTCTTCTTTTTTTTAATATATCCACTCACCAGCCACTTTGTAAAGTACACCTGTTCAACTCATTAGTATCTAATTAGCCAACCACATGGCAGCAGCTCGAGACATTTAAGCACGTAGGCCACGTCTACCTGCTGAAGTTCAAACAAACCATCAGAAAGGTGATTTAAGTGACTGAATGTGGCATGTTGGTGCCACATGGGCTGGTCTGAGTACTTCAGAAACTGCTGATCTGCTGAGATTTTCCTGCACAGCCATCTCCAGGGCTCACAGAGACTGGTCTGAAAAAAGAAAACATTCAGTGAGTGGCAGTTCACTGAAAATGCCCTGTTGATGTCAGAGGTCAGAGGAGAATAGGCAGACTGCTTTGGGCTGATAGAAAGGAAACAGTAACCACTCCTTACAACTAACGTATGCAGAAGACCATCTGAATGCGCAACACTTTAAACCATGAAGCCGATGAGCTGTGTCAGCAGAAGACTGTGCCAGATGCCACTCCTGTCAGCTAAGAAGAGGAAGTTTGCACAGGCCTGCCAAAATGGACAACATATGATAGGAAAAATCTGGTGGTGTAATGTGTGGGGGATGTTTCCTTGACACCCTTTAGGCCCCTTAGTACCGACTGAGCATCGTTTAAACACCGCAGCCTACCTGAATACAATTGCTAATCATGCCCATCCCTTTATGACCACAGTGTACCCATCTTCTGATGGCTGCTTCCAGCAACATGACACACCATGTCATTATCTCAAATCATCTCAAACTAGCTTCTTGAACATGACAGTGAGTCCACAGTCACCAGATCTCACTCTGGTAGAGCACCTTTCGGATGAGGTGGAACACAAGGTTCATATCATGGAAGTGCAGCTGACAAATCTGCAGGAACTGTTTGATGCTGCCATGTCAGTATGGAACAAATTCTCTTAGGAATGTTTCAGCACCTTTTTGAATCTGTGCCATGAAGAATTGAGGCAGTTTGAAGGCAAAATGGGATCCAGTCTGGTACCAGCATGATATAACCAATGAAGTGAGTGATCAACATCTGCTCTTTGTATAGTATATACAGCCTACTTTATTTTTACTTATAATGTCAAATACAACATTAAAGGTAGTTATGTAGTTGTGTAATGGAAAGTATTGTAAAGTGACTGCAACATGCTATGTCTCTGCTTATTACACACTATAATGTAGCTATATACAGGGAGACAAAAATGATCCTTAAATATATTTAGTCATAAAGACTTATGTGTATAATTCCAAAATAAAAACTCACAGTGCCATCAGGACTGTCTTTTTCTGGGGTGCCCAGATTAAAATATGTGCTTGCCCTCTAAAGTAATGCTTTGACTCTAGCAACAAAATATCTTTAACAGATGTACTCTGACATGACCATTATCTAATATATATGCAGTATATATACTTGTATATGTCTCTATTTTTACCTCATTAAAACAAATATAATAATATAAAAGAATTGGCTTTTGAAATACAAACGTGAGAGTGTATAAGCTGGCAGCCATCTCATGAACATTAACGGGATGGTGGAGTCTAGTATCAAACAAATATCACTTATAGCGGGTCAAATAATTTTGACACTGTGCTTTGCTGCTGTTCGACAATGCAGTTGGGTATTTCTGGAGAAAATAAATATACAAATACAAATATATAATAGATAATTCTTGATCTGAAAGATTGGATGCATATGTTTCAATTGTCCCTTCACTGCACTCGTGTTTTACATGTTTACCTTGTGCAATAGGTGACCATTCGAGCATTAAAAATTACCACTCCCCCATAATAGAGCTGATTTCTGTCTGCTCCCCCATCCCGCAGCAACCTGGAGGAGAGAGAGCGCAACTACATCACTGCCCCTGCCTCCTCCTCACAGCGTTGGTCGCCATCCATCCCCTCTCCTCCTGTACCATAACAGATGGTGGGAACAACATTGCATTCACCGGGTACCACAACAATAGACCGCAGCATCCAGTCCGGACATCAGTGGCCTTTCAGCACCATGCTCCCAGAGCAGGACTGCGCGAGGTTGTGAGTGCCGTCGTGATTTATTTCACGCGGTATCACCACGGCCACGGAGGAACCTTCTTGCGACTGTTTGGGCTCTCCATCGAGTGGGGAAGATGGCCGCTATGAAAATATTAACGGGCACGGGGCTCTTCTTGGCTCTCTGTGCGCTGGGGCTGCTCGCCATGGCGATTTGCACCGATTATTGGTACGAGACCGACGCGAGGAGACATCGAGAGAGGTGTAAAAACTATGCCAACAAGCGAAACGACCCGGGTTACATCTACATTTCAAGCCACAACCTCCCCCTCCAGATGCCTCCAAAGAGCCTGGAGAGGGAAGGTAACGGCCCAGATGCTGCTCCTCTCTTCAGGAGGAAGCGGCACTTTCTGGCCGCCGCGTCTGCCATGGAGTCTCACTGCAGCCGACAGTTTAACTCCACCATCTCCGGTCTTTGGAGGAAATGTCACCGGGAAGGATTCGACCTGGAGACCGAGGACCTCATTTATAAAGGTAAACACGAGCAGTCTGAAGCCAGGCTTTTCTTGTGCGCACCACCAGGCCGTGATGCTCAGCGATGAGCTCACCTACACTGAAACAAACACAATCATCCAGAGGCCTCTCACACAAACCTGTCTCTGCTTTCACATTTTATCAAACGTAAGGATGAACTTTTAGAATCATGAAGGTTTTTTATTTATGGGTTAATTTCGCTGTCCATGGTGCTGAGTCTCTCTCTCTCTCTCTCTCTCTCTCTCTCTCTCTCTCTCTCTCTCTCTCTCTCTCTCTCTCTCTCTGGGATGTTATTTACAAGAGGGCAGTCTTGTCTATAAGAGCCTAAACAACATCTTGTAATAGTCAATATGATGAATAAAATGAATTCACTGTGCACCAGGAGCCAAATCAGCGATATACAGGCTTTAAATATTGGGCTACAGTAGGAACAACTCCGTGCACAGCTCTCCTCCAGTGAACAACAATGAAAAGCTTTGTTTCAGATCTGATCCCATACCCGGAACACAGTAAGGTTCTAAATCTGATCCTCAGTGCTCAAAAAGGTGTCACTCTTTAGAAAAAGTGGGCAACAAAACTTCTTTTTGTGTTTGCTGTTGTTGTTTTGATGAAAGTAGATCATAGATCAGCATACCTTAAACAGAGCAATTAATGAGATTAATTTTCTCTTTCAAAAACTGACACAGGACATTGTCAGCTAATCTACTATATAATAGTTCCCACTTTATTTGTCAAATTGGACCGCTGCCACTCATGTGACAGTTAAAAAGCATTTAATTGCATGACTAAAACAAGATTTAAAGCTGTCTAATGAAATAATTTACAGTGCACACTCATTTCTGCTTTCCAGAAATCATCATATACATACAACACATACATCACTACAGGGCTCTGTTACTGTTTAACTGATCCTACCATGATCCTACAGAAGCTGGCTTCATGGCATAAGAACACTAGTCCAGTGTAATAACTGCAGCACAAGTAACTCTTATGAAGCTTATTCTGTCTCTGAGTGGTTCTGTTTCAGGCTTCTGCTTATTTCAGCCTGTGCTTTGTACTATCATTTAACTGGACTGCAGACCTTTAAAACACATTTGAGATTTAAACAAGTGCTACTATTTAAATGATGAACTGTGTTCATGATACTATGTCCACATCTTGAACTGTGCATGTTGACAGACTACAACACATTCAACTTCTATTAAAAGTCCTTGCTGCTGCAAGCCTCTCTGCCTCTGGGATATTTACCATGCTGAGCTCTTATCAGCGAGAACGGCGGAGCAGATTGGAATTGGCTCAATTTCAAGCATAATAGAACCTACAGTATTTACAGTATTTATTTTAAGTGCCCCCAGAAGTAAATACTATATGCAGTCTAAGTAAATACATTTTAATGCTCATTTTAGATAGCCCTGTCTGAGTCTTCAGATCATCTTTAACTCAGTTTCATAACTTGCTTCTGATTCATTTATCATGTTTTGTGCAAAGAGTGGTTCAGATGGCACAGAAGAAAACCTATTAGTTATAATGGTTGCTGGATATAAAGCAGCAGCATTATATAGAGGCTAATAACATTTAAAAGCAAACTATAGCTTTCTTGACTGCAGCAGCTCTGCCATGTTCACTACACTAAAGATTTACATCAGAAACATTACACAGATTAGTATGCCTTTATTAAATTTAGATCTTACGAATGTATGTTAATTGAACATCATAATTGCACTGTAAAGTTGTTACTTTCTGCTCAAGCAGCTGAAACATGATTACTGTGCAATCAGACGTCAACCAGTCTGTCAGATTTAAAGTGACCTTAATTAAACTCTGTCAGCACGCTTGTAGGCAAACAATAACTGATAATAACACAAATTTTAAGTGATACAATTTACAGAACTGCACTCGGAATTAGATAAAAGAAAGATCAAAGCTGCAAGGCGCTTTTACAGTTGAATGTGTCTCATCAAAGAGATTATTTTCTTAATTAATGCAAACAGTTTTGAATGCATTTCCACATCTATCCCAAGTGTTCGAAGTTCAAAGTGTTGATTTGTTTGCTTAGCTTTTCAGCATATGTGAAACACAGTGTACCACTATCAACGTTTGGACTTAAACTCTGCCAATCAGTGACACCTTCAAAGGTTCCTTCGCTTGTTTTATCAGATTAAACTGGGCAGTGATATGCTTACAAGTAATTGTCAAACTCATTGCACCGTAGCTGTGAGAAATGTCTGATTTGTCCCATTTGAACAGTCACCACAAAGCAAACAGGAGACTCGGGGAGATGTCAGTCAAGCATAGTGTGTCGGTTCACCAAAAACAGATCTAGTCATGAATTAATTTATGCCAATCTTCTATATGTGTGTGGGACATTTAGTGGTTTGCCAGGTATCCACGATTTTCCTGTATTTACATTTTCCTTAATATGAGATTTAAAATTGAAGCTGCATGCAAAGCAGGTCAGTATCGGAAGGCGAAATCCCAGTGAGAGCTAGCTAGATGCAGCTTTGCATAACTTTTTGGCTTTGGAGTATTGTAGCCTGTTGTGAGAACATGGACTGAACTAGACCCCCTGATGCAAAAACAATTCTCTTCAGTGGCAGCTTTGGATGTGATTAACAAAGAGCATTGCTATCAAAGCCTTACAGATCACAAACATAAACAAAGGCGCTTTAAAATCTTCCAAAATGTAGCAGAGTTTGAGGCCGTGACGCAGAAGTTGTGAGAATTTTCTTTGATTATGTTATCTAATTTATGAGACTTAATGATACACTAAAGCATTGTCTCTGGTGATAAATGGCAACTGCAGCAGACTGCTTTATAGAAATCAGCTGGTCCTTCCCTAAATTACATAAAGCGATGGCCTGCTAGGAGACTGATATGAAAAACAGGAGCTGGATTACAGACTTGGGTTCCAAAATCCAAATGCAAAAATCGAAATAGATTCACTTTAAAGTCAGAGCAGTTAAGCTCTCTACGTGGCTGTCGGTGGAATAATCCATATTCCATATTGTTTCCCTAATCCCCCCCCTTAATAACAATGTAGGAGTGGTTGGGAAAACAAGGTTAATAAGGCCAGCTCAGAAAATTAAAACGCAGTGAGGGTGGAAAATAAATAAGAAGCTTTTCTACCATGTGTATACACACATTATCTTACAATCCCAGAAGTAGGGCGAAGGTTCAGAATGCAATTCTTACTTAATTTTCTTCCTTGTTACCTCTCTTATCGACCTGAATTAAAGGAATTTGTACTGCAGTTACAATTGTTTCCATTTTCTCCTACCAGGGATAATTCAAAGATGTACCCCAGTCAAGTATCACTATTCTTCGTCCATCTTACCACGAAATTTACCCATCAACATCACAAAGACTATACGGCAGGATGAGTGGCATGCACTCCGTAAGTATTTAAGTATTTGTCTTTATGGAGCTGGTGCTGACCGTGTTGACTTGTTGATAATTTCATGACTATCTGGTCTTTGCAGTTATTCATTATTAAACATGTATTTTTTTCTGGTTTTATTTCATTCAGTTATGGCTCAGTCACACTAGAGTAAAAATAGAACAGCAACCTCTTTGCAACTAGGAAAAATCAGCAGTTGCCTGGTGATTGCAGTTTTCTGCAAGTAGTTGCAGTGACCAACTATTTAAGGTTGAGGGTGCAACACCCTCAACCTCTGGCTGACCGCCTTTGACTGCAAGGCAATTGCACAGGGTGCCTGGCTGAAGGCAACCGGTCTCCAAACAATTGTGGTCCGACTAGCAAGAGTTTTGTGAAGGTTTGCAGATAATTGCTGTCTGGTTTATAAATGCAGACAGATTGCCAAAACACTGCAATGGAACTGACTCAGTCTGCATTGATAAGTGCAACTCATCTGTGACGTGTCTCTTAGCACAGGAGGCTCGACTCATCTGGTTGTCATCTGGTGGTGTTCTGGTTATATTTTTATATAAAAGCAAGGTTGCTGACTGCCTATGTCGCTGCAGTTAAATCACTCTCCTGCAACAACTATATGACTGTTTGTGGAGGAATGTCTGTTTCAAATCTATGAGGTTCTTGTTGTACTCTGAATGTAAGTAGATGTGAATTTCCATCTATATAGACAGCAACAGCTTTTCAATTTTTACTGATTTATGATAATCAATTGCTGCATTATCACACATGAATTGCATGCAATTGCCAACTTGACTCCATCCAATTGCAAACTGATAAACACATCGAATCCATCCTACTGCTGTTTCATGACCATCATGATGTACCAAAGTCACTCTGAAGAAAGCAACTGACTGCAAGCAGCTATTTCAAATGCACCTGTATTCCCTGTAGCATTAATGGACTAATTGAATGATTACTGAAAGAATAAAAACAGAAAATTGAGCGTCTCAGTTGATTAAAAAGCTTTTCTTACATTAATGGGTTTTGTTTTTTGTATAAAAATGGTGTGCAGCAAGGCATTGATTTGGGTTCTATCGCTCCCCCCCATCATTTCAGTGTCTCTATTATCACCAAATTAAAACAGCAGCACATTGCTAGGCAAAAAAAACAAAACAAAAAACTGCAGTTTGTCTCTCATTTAGTCTCTTTTTTCTCCCATATTAAAGCACATTTGCTGCTGTTTGGTGTACATTAATTCTCAACTTGATATACAGTGGGAGTGAAGTGGTGTTATATCTATACTACAGGATTGCTTGAATCTTACTACTAATGATCTGAATTCCTCATACTGCCTTAATTAGCATTAAAAAATCCTACATGCAAGCTTCCTAAATATACAACCCATGAAAACAGCTCAAACATGCAAAATTAACTACAAAGTCCTTAAACATTGTAACTACTGACCAGTGAACCTCAAATGAAAAATCAAAGCTGTATGAAAAGGTACAATAACAAAAAGACAGACAATGGCAAGCCTGCTTACACTGACCCCACTTTAGTTATTAAAATTACCCCCATTTTAAGCCGGTGTTTTGCTGTTTGAATCAACACACATTTCTTGTCTGACTCAGTCTCACTGTTTTCAGAGAAAAAGAAACCCGCAATGCACTTACTTGCACAGCACTGAACAGCAGGCACAAACAAGAACAAGCAATGAACAAAGTGCAACATTTAGTACCTAACCAGACAGCTATTTCCTTCTGGAGGTGGAGGAGACCCAAACCAGATATAAAAATTGAACTTAAGTTCAGCAGGTGGATACAAACTTTTAAAATGTATTTATTATTTTATTTTACTGTATTGACAGACAGTTTTAACTGCCAGTAGTTCTGTTTGTTAAACTGAAACTGATCCACTGGTTGAACGATGCCATGTGGCGATTCACTTACCAGCTTTTTCATCCTTCATTTCTTGAGTCTTCTTGGTCAGCCTGGAACTGTCATGAGCTACTTTTAATCTGAGAAGCAGTGACAAAATTAAGCAGCTTTAAGAAATGGAGGAAAATGTAAGCGGTTCAAGAGACTACAGCAAAGTTATTTATTAAATAATTTCTTATTTTAGAAAATGATGTGAAAACTCACTCGCCAGCAAATGCAACTACATATGTTTGTTTCTATCAACTAATTTTATTATTCTTTTTATTTGTTAGCAAGGTGTCATTAAATTAAAAAAACTCATTATAATATTACTATGTTATTACTATATTTTATTTTGCAGTGCTTAGTCAGTCCTAATACTCTATAAATGCTGGTTAAAATATAGCAAAAACGTACAGTTGTGTATAACACTGAAGTCAAAATACTGTTCTTTTACTTTACAGTACAAATATTATATTTGTGGAAATATTAAACACAAATAAGTGTTTCTGTCTTTTATTCCTCACTATTTCAAATGCATTTATAAAATCCGAGCCTTTTTCAGTCAAACTAGGAAATATTTTTGTGAAATCATCTCTTTGTGCTGTCATTCCCTGTAATCTTTCAAAAACCTGAGCCTTACCATAACGCTTGCCTCGTCACACTGGATAAGCACTCATTTCTGAATAATTAGAATACCTATATTTACCACTTTTGCAGCACAGCTGCCCATCACCAGTGAATATATCGCTAACCTCGTGCTGACCTTATGGTTATCAGTGTTATTAACACAGGGGCTTCTTCTTTTTAACTCTGTCCTTTAAACCCTTGGATAGACCCGCACTACTTGATATCGTTGTATTGTGGTGCTGTGAAAGCACATTTACACACAAGCATGCAGAAAAAACAACATCATATTCAATTTCTGTACTTTGTGACAGCTGAGAACACCTTTGGGTTAACATGAGCTAGTGAGTTGCATGACCTTAGACTGCATCAGTAGTGATTTTCAGTATCATGTTCCACTACTTTTATTTTATTGCCTGTAGGTGTGTTGTTTTATATTCAGCACGGGTGTTACAGTGAGTTGATAATACAGCGGCTTTCAGTGCAGATCTGTTAAAAATACATCCTTGCATTGTGATTCTATGATTTGCCTTCTTTAAGTAAGCTGTACATTAACATTATCTTGTCTTTATTCCAGTTATTTTTATTCCTCTATATTTTCACTTTTTAAAAAAAAATCTTGTTATATTTTGTTACACGTGTATCAAATGCACATATTTGACATAAATATTAGATATATTTTCTGTAATAGTGATGTTGTAATGCATTACAATTTTCTGTTTTCTCACAGAGGTTATTTAATTATCTAATTATTGTTGATAACAGATTTATTTATTTATACATCTGGATCCCCGTTAGCTTCCACTGTTTGGTTGTTAGGCTCCCTGGGTCTACCAACAAGATAATGTTTTTAAAAAACAGGCAAAAACATTATTTCTGTAATAAGTTTCTGAAAGTTTCCTAGAATGAACTAAGTAATGAAACTATGTAATGAAATTTTAGCACGGTTCCTCTTCTTTTAGTTAAGGCAGAGCAGGTTGGCTGAACATAACAAAACAGCAGTTAGTCTAAAAGCAGAGATGCAGTTCAGCACAAATAACATTCAGTTAGAACTTCTCATTCACTGAGTCCTGATTCTTAAATATTTTGTTGATATTACTGTATATTCAATTTAAACATATTGTCATAAGTTAAAGCCTTGACGTAAAGGTGAGTATAAGACAGTATACTGCAGTACTAGTTCCTCTGAGAGATGAAACTCTTTTCTGATTGATACAGATACAGCCACTTAAAATGGCTGCTCCCAGCCAGCTTTGTGATACAATTAGAAAAATATGTTCGTTTCTAAGTTTATTTCTAAGTTAGCTTAGTTTGTATAAAATTATTGATTGTTATAAATAGGACTCTGGCTGGATGCTATCCCCACTTTTAAGATGATGTGGAATAGCTTCAAAGAAAAAATTTGATTTTTGTATCCCCGGTAAGATCATTGTACAATCTACAGTTTTGTCTGCACTCAGTTATGGTGATATTTTTTCTATGCATGCCTCTCAAAGCCTCTTAAATTTATGTATCACATTAGAGTTGTGATTTTTCACAGCTGATTCTTTTCTTACTCAACACTGTATCATGTATGAAGTGCAAGATACAGTGTGACGGTCCTCCCTAGTGAACCAAATAGAGCGGCACTCTACGATGTTTATTTACAAGGCTCTACTACACAATGTCTGATCACAGGACATTTTAACATTAGCTGCACCTCTTATTCACACAGTCTGGAAAAACTGCTCTCTGATTTCATTGGAAGATTTTAAAATGTTATATGTCTGCATCTACCCAAGCAAAAGTCATAATTTATGACCATGTATGATGTCCCTTTCTGTTAGGCGTCTGTCTAGCAGTCTGTCTACACTTACACTGTATGTTTTTTGCACACAGATGTCTCTTGAAAAAGAGATCTTGATCTCAACGAGGCAACCGGTTTACATAAGGGATCTAATAATAATAATAACAGTACATCTTTCAGTTTTATTATTCTGTGTCTGTGAGTTACACTTCCCTTGGTGAAGTTTTCATCTGTGCTTGCAGATCTACGAAGAATGACGGCTGGCTTTGTGGGTATGGCTGTGTCCATCATTCTTTTCGGCTGGATCATTGGAGTGCTGGGATGCTGCCAGCAGCATGACCTCATGCAATATGTAGCTGGGCTACTCTTTCTCATGGGAGGTACTGTGAGAGCACATATGCCTGCATCCACACACAAGCATGCATGCAAAATCCAATTTTATTCACTTTCTGTATTTATTTGATGACAGTTGAAAGCACCTTTGTGTTAACATGAGAGAGCAGATCAATGTCCCACAGTAATATGATTATCATCCTGCAGTAAGATGCACAGTACATGTAGAAATTCAATAATTGATTGAGAGCCATTTAAACCAGTCCTGTTCTCTTCCACTCACACAGGAACATGCTGCATCATCTCCTTGTGCACATGTGTGGCAGGAATCAACTTTGAGTTATCCCGCTATCCCCGCTACATGTATGGCCTCCCTGAAGACATTAGCCATGGCTATGGCTGGTCCATGTTTTGTGCCTGGGGGGGCCTTGGTCTCACATTGCTGGCTGGCTTCCTCTGCACCTTGGCTCCCTCCCTGAGTACGCCTGCCGCTCGCACAACCATCCACAAGCCAAGGCAGGAGAATGGAACCGTGTGACAGGGGCCTTGTGAAGCGATTGAACCACCGAACACACATACACACCCTTCCAATCTTGATGTTTAACTCTGAAACAGTTTTTGTCTGATCACCATCTCACAACACCCTCGGCATCGCCATCCCCCTTCAGTGTTCAGTGTGCCTGAGTTGTGACAGAAGGAGCAAAGCAAAGGCAAATTTCACACACCTAATCTTGAAAATCCCAGAGGGACCTCCAGAAAGCTCGAGAGTGACACCTGAGTGACACCTACAGTAACATTTGACTGGGGCATGGCTCTAATAGCACAAATAAGACTTTTTTTTCTTTTGGTTTTGATTTTTGAAATGCTGACTTTACGGTGATCTAATGGTGACTGTTTTCTCTGAAGAGAAATTGTCTTAAAATGGTGCTCTCTTAAATACATAAAGCCACACACACTCCCACACAGGAGATGCGTGCAAACACACACAAGCACACACACACACGCACACACACCAGCCTTTCCACACATGCTCAATTACTCTGGATGAATCACGAGAGAAATCCAGCAAAAGGAACAAACATCAGGCCAGAACATCCTGTCAGCATTCCTCTTTCAGTCAAGTGAAGTGTGCTGTGTTATTGTTTGTAATGGAAAAAAAAAGAAAAAGAAAAAAAATCCGGCGCTGACTGCCCATTGCCTATCTTTAGTATAGCACACTAACTGATATCAAACATGAGCCCCAGGATAGATGTCTACAGCCTATACTGGGTCTAGCAGCGTGGTCAGTATCATAAAATACACAGAAGTCATTTTGCCTTGAAAAGCAAATTGTTTGATGCTTCTTTGACGATTCTATATGTACAAATGCATCTCACTGTAGATCCAGATCATCGTTTGTGTAAAGTAGATTTTGAATGTTTGTTTTCTGTTTGTTCAGAGGCAGTGATGGCTGGCAGAGTTCAGTCAATTACTAAGTAAAAGTAACCTAAGTAAGTAGGTAAAAATCTAATTAAAAGAAAGCATTAAAACACAGCATATGCTGTGCTGTTGTGGATCTGATAGGCTGTGTTTGCTGAAGGCTGAATCATAACCTGACAGCAAAAAAAAATGAAAAAAAAGAAAACAAACTGTGGAGGAAGTATTTGATTGCTCCATTGTTTACTCTCATATCGGTCAGCCTTTTTTTTTTGTATAAATCTCTGAATAGAAGTGAGCTAAGCAATTTTAGAAGAAAAAGAAATGCAACTTAAGTGATCCCACTAAAAGGACAAGCACAATCTGCACACAAAGTCTGTACTAAGTACAGTAACAAACAACATCAAACACTGGTGCAGGGCCAAACTATCATCATTTAACATCCTCTGGATATAGGGAGAGGAGCACAATAAGATTATTTGTGTGATGGACCTCATTGTCCTGCAGTCAAATGCATATTATGAATTTAGGAGCTGTTTACTGATTTTTCTTTCATATGGATGTTAATATTTGGGGGAAACAACAAAAGTTCAAGTAAAAATTAAGGAAAAAAAAAAAGAAATGTTTGAAATTCACACAATGATCATTTCAATAAATATATATTTTGTACAAGTAAAATGCAAATGTACTGTGTACTAGCCTACAAAAAAGTACACTGCACACAGTGTAGTATGTGAGAGGAACAGAGCAAATTCTTCATTTTGTCTTACACCTCCAAATCTGAGGTCAAAGCAAAACACCTACAGCAACATATGCTTAGACATATGTCCCGAGCTGTATTGCAAATATACACCGCTTACTCATTTAGCATTTTAGTTGTTTGAGTTCACATATGGAAAAAACAAAATTGAGCAAACTTAAAATGACAAGCATCCACATGATAATGGATTCTAATGTCCAACAGTTATTTTGATTTGAAATTCAAAGTTCCTTTTTCAAACTGACACAAATCAGTAAAATACACCAGGTTTTTTTTGTTTGTTTGTTTTGCATCAGAATGCAAAATTATGTATTTCAGAGTGTGCAATATTTGGGTGGACAATGTAAAAATGTCTTAAAATGAAATGTCAGACTTAAAGCTGTTAAATAGAAAAGGAAAAAAAATCACCTTGTTAACACTTGTGGGTGAGAATAACCCACAGCAGCCGTTTTTTTTTTTAACCAGTGTATTTCTTTTGTCCCCCAGTCACTAGAGGTAATATATTTTAAAATGATAAAATCCACCACCTCCATGATCCACGACTACATGATACAAGAATATTACAGCCATGTTTGATGACGTTTTTTATAAGTGTTGATTGCCTGAGATGAATCATGAGATATTCAGCTATGTCAGCTATGTCAATTAACTCTCTTAGAAAAAAAAGTGTTATCGTGTGTTAACAACACTACTGTGTGTGATGTTTAGTCATTTCACCATCACCATCAATGAGGAAATTAACTGAGGCATGATCAAAAGCTGTATCTCCAGTGTCTTGTCGAATCTTTGCACTTTGCTGCGTTTCATATTGCATAAGTTAGTGAACCTGAAGTCTGAAGCAGGCAGCACTATATTTGTTTCCAAGGTCGCATAAGGGAGCAAAAGATGATCAAAGCATGTAACAAGCACCCTGTTGTGAGTCTGGGTTTATACAGTGTTTTGAGGTCAGGGTCAATTGGCCGAGGCTCTTAATGTGAAAATATTTCTATCAGAAAGTAGAGCATACTATAAATATGGAAATTTTTATATCTACAGTATGCTCAGTACACTGGTAATTGACAGAATGCAATGTGCGGTGTTTTGGTTTTTATGAAGTTTTAAGTTTATACTTAAAGTGAAACACAGTAATATGAATATTACTGTAAGCAGTCAAGTGTAATGTACATGTAGATGGTGCAATGTGTTGTTCTGACTGAAGCACAGCTGCACGCAACTCTTTTTTTTGCGTGTTATAACAAGGTGTGGAGGGGAGGATTTGACTTTTGCCACCACTGCACACGTGCAGTCAAAACATATTACAAGCGAAATTTTAAAAGCACGCAGTTACACCCCCCCATATCTCAAATAGTAAATTTTCCTGAACACCAACACGAAGCAGTGTCTGTGTTTTGACGCTGAACTTTTGTCACTGACTCAAAACAGGAGAACAGTAGCACACAGTAGCAAGATTTACAAAGCATTAAAAAAACGTTACAGGACGAGTGAGCACAGTGTAACAAGATACAGAAAATTGTTGTATAATCCAACTTTCATGAAGAACTTAGAGAAGTACTCTGTGCAACGAGAGATGCCCCGTGAAAATGCCACCATTAAGAGTGGCTCTCATTTCAGTAGCACAGCTATTATTTTCTACAAGTCATTTATACTGGTTCCATCCACTGCAGATGTTATGTGGGGATAAAAAAAAAAAGACATTACAGCCTTGCATGATCTCATTACAGTTAGTTTCTTTCAATATATGAAAAAAGTGTGTCCATTTTTAATTTGTTTATTTTACTGAAATAAAACATGTAATTATTAATGTGTTGCTGCTTTCTGTCTCTGTATTTGTGCCAGGATTCTGCAGTTCTGTTCTCCAAAGTTACAGAGTTGTCTGTGAATCACTCTGATGTTCCCTTTCTCAAAAAGCACTTTTAGCTTGAAAAATTTAGTATGTGACCATCCTCGTCTGGCTGAGGCAGCAGGATGTTTTGTACTGTCAAATCTGAGGGGAAGAGGCGGTTTGTGGAGCTGAACTGAAAACGGATTGGCTGTCTGACTAAGAGATGACTGTCCAGGAGAGGTAGGACACAATCATAGCAGCAGTGTTGACAGCACCACTTTTCCAAGTGAGCGCAAAGGCGGGGGCTGGGCTTTTGTCACTTAGGACATGGTGCCACCTAGAGGGAGGACGTGACATTTTGTGTCTTTGCTTTTTTTTTTTAAAGGCTGAAGTTATCAAATCTCTGCTGAAGGCCCGCAACATACAATTAATATGATAAACAAGACAAAGTGTGGCGCAACATTAAGGCACCTCTTATTTAGTCTTTACAACAGCAATCAAGTTAATATTTTTTAAACAATTACATTTATTTTAAACATTAAAAAGGTTTAATTACAGGCAAAAATGCAATGGAATGCACTGCACATAGATGTTTAAGACCACTGCTGTTAAGGACATCTAAAATAAAGAACTGTGATACATAAACACATAGTGAGTCAAATCTAAATGAATGACTTTAGTGACATTGTTGCATAGAGTACAATACAAAGCATTTCCTAAAAGAATATTCCACAATGAAGAATACATGAAAGTAATGATATACATACAAAAGCTGGTGCTCTGACAAAAAATTATTTCCACTGCAGTTTCTTAATATTTACCAGAATTAAGCTACTCAAGCTCACACTGAAGCAGCAGGAAGCAGCACAAGTGACTGAAATGATAAAGCAGTTAAAATTGATGGCAGTTATTTGCCCTGTGATGGACTGTGGCATACATGTAGTCAGGTAAACTTGTAATTATAGTCAGGTGCATACTTCATGCAGATATCAGGTAAGAGCAGTCATATCTGTGCATAAGGAGAAAAGGTTGGATTGTATTTTAACGTGTAGTAAAATGGATTTCAGCTGTGTTAAATCACTGACCTTGAACAGTTTGCTGTGATTAAGTGAGAGTTCACGCTGCTGCCTGAAGCCAGAGGCAGTTACTTCTTACCACGGTAATGGGCTCCAACCACCATGTAACTGTCAGGTGAGATGTTCAAGCTGGGTGGCTTTGGTTTGTCCTCACCGAGCCTGACCTCAGATCTGCCTGCCAGCACTCCTCCTCTGCAGGGGTCATGTTTCTTCAGGTAACTCATAAAGGTCTCCCATCCTCCCCCCACGCGTACCATCACGTGATGCTCATTCAGCATCTGCAAAGGTGACATGAGACATCATGGGGAGGGAATGCTGGGAAATAAAGTTTGCATATATTTTCTGGCTGAAGCACTGCTGGGATGTTTTCAAATTCTCAATTACATGCTAAGCAGTGCCTCTGTCCACACACACACACTCATACATGTGTGCGTGTGTAGCTCTGGGTATGAAAGGCAAATGATGTCTTGGATAGCTTTGTCAAAATCTCATTAAACCAAATTAAACAGCACCTCGTGGAACCAGCTGAGCACACACTAATCCACATAAGAGCATGCATACACACACACAGTGACGCACAAAGGCGCACCCACACAGATCTGCAACACAAGCCACCTAACAGAACTATTTTAAATGATAATAATTACAGCACTGCCAGTCTGTCTGTTAACTGTAGTTACAGTGAGGTCAGTCGTATCTGAATCAACAAATCGTGCAGACAGCTGTCCTTAGATCTGAAAACCAACTGCTGCCATGGCAACTACTGCCACAATATAGAGCCTTGAAAAAAGAATGGAAGGAGAAATTGAGATGAGTTCAGCTCAGTCCCTCAACTCCCAGCAGACATTAACATTCCCAGGAGGCCTTGAAAAACCATCCATTGTTCTGTCAGCACCAGCCCACCCCTCTCCTGTCTTATCAGCAATAAAGCCTTCATTACTGGGCCATTAAGGAAGTGATAATACAAGCAGATCTCCTGGTTTTATGTATGGAAGTGTGTGTCTGTCACGTGTATGGGATAAATAAAAAAATCAATGGTACAAGCAGGGACACACAGACACAGACAGCTTTAGAGGAAACTCCAGACGTGGTGCGTCTCAGCTGTTATCCTGCAGATTAAAATGTTGAGGTTGACAGGGGTCAAGTCTGACATCCTGAATAAACCACTTTCCTGTCAGACTCGGAGGGAATATCAGTCTGACTGGAGTTCATTCTCAAAAAGTCAGTCGCCATTCAAAATTTGTTTTGCAGAGTAATCAGTGTTTTCTTTGTTTTCATTTACTCTCACTAGTACTCTTCGTGTTTTAGTTAAGATGCTTCAAGCATTTCTTAGCCATGGACTCTCTTACCTTAAAAGCATTAAATTAAAAGTAACAAATAATCTTGGATTTATTATTTGATATATGATTTATATTTTTCTATAAATTGCTTCTGAGCTGTGTTATTTTCCAGAACATTTTCACACACAAAAAAACAATAACCAAAAGCAAGTTAGGATCTTTCTGAAGCAAAATAATCTACTAAAGCCCTCTTTGTCATTTAAGGCTCCTTTATTTCTGTCTCTGTAATCCCCTCCCTCTCTCTAAGTGTGCTATGTCTGCAGCCCCATAAACCAGTGTCTGGATTCCCTTGTGTTCTCCATTGATTCCCTCTCTCCTCCTGAAAGATGCATCAGTATACTCAGGGAAGCGGCGTCCTCTGCACACATGCCAGTAGGAGGCAGGCTTAAGCCACAAGCACTGCTTTTGATGCTGTGAGCACGCTTAGTTCTTAAATTTTACAGTAAACAAACTGAGGTTATAATATGACACATCTGTTTCTCCTGTTGTACTCGGGTTTTTCTTGCACTGACAATCTTAATATTAGTGAGACCTCCTTATTAAATAAAGGTTGCATGTGTAGGCACAAACAGTACAACAGAGACCCTATAAGACTGCACGCTGGATGGTACTAAAACCCATGTGAGGCCAAATTTAGATTTCTGGCCAAAACTGACTCTGATTTTATAAGATAAGTGGGCAGAATTTACATCCTCATTCCCCAGAAGGTGAAGCTTGGTGACTTTTGTGATCCAGAACTTTTCCTGTTGTGAAATATGCACTATATTAAAGATTTCCATCAGATTTGGCACATACATTCATGATTTGTCATGGCGAAGAGATGATGGAGCTTAATGATTTTAGATATTCTTAACTTGAGCTCTGTAGTTCTCAGTGTCAATGATTGTCTTCAAGTTAGCTTAAAAAATAAAATAACTGCAAAATATCTACAAAACTAACGACACCTGCATCAGCTACATTGTACTGACTGCAAAATTTCAGCATGCTGACAGGTGAAACTAAGACAACAAAGATGTAAGAGCTTTGTGCAAAATGCAGTTGAGTCTGAGCACAGATTTCATAAAATGATATATGATATGATAATGAATAATTATTTTGTACACTCCTTGTTGATCATTTCTTCATGTTCCACTCTTAGGTCAAAGGTCAGGTACAGAGCAAAGACCATGGAGCTTCTATTGAGTCAATTTCTTCCTCAAGGGCACTCGAGAAAGGAAGATGATGAAGTATTTTCTGCTAAAATGCCAGACTGAAGGCTGAGCAAATACATGTTATCATCTTAATTTAGATGATTTTTGATAATTAATCTTAAAAAAAGGATTGCTTTTTAGCAATTACCATGAATTTAGCATGATGCGTCTTAATATAGTGAGGTGCGTTAAGTGTCTTTTCGTTCCATCAACACAGTCAGACAGGGTGCCTGCTACAAAGCTGAACAAGAGCTTAATTGGGCAGAGAGAAGAAAGAAAAGCCTCCCTCTTTTTTAACACCAAAGAATGGTAACGCACTCCAGGTCCAGCCTGATTGAATAGGCTCCAGAGGGAATGAGGGGTGGGGGTGGGGTAGAAAGTTTACACGTGAGGAGGGGTGGTCATGCTCAGCCGCTTATTAACAAGCTGTCTGATTAAACCCATCGCTAATGACATTGTCCTGGTAATCAATAGTATCTGCTCTTTAAAACGGTCTGTACACTGAAAGGGATGCTCTCCTAGGAGCAGCACGGGGGTTATCTTGGCATATGGTAATTGAGGTTTATGGTGTGTTCCCTGGCACACGTGTAGGCAGCTGTGAGCTTCAAGGTAATAGATGGCTGTAGTGTTGCTCTATTCAAACAGCTGAGGTGTGTCTGCTTTTCAGCAGCCAGGAACAAAAAGGGAAGCAGACAGTGCAAGCTGTCTATGAACTAATAATTAAGGATAAAAAATGTGAGGCAGGTTGAGGGTGAGACGTTACATCTGAAAGAGTGCAAAGAGAATGTGAGCACATAGGGCCAACATTTTTGCTAGTATAGAAAAGCAATTCCTTCAGTTATTTCAAATTTAAAATAAATAAATAAAGGTACTGGCTTTAATCTTGCTTGCGGGTATGCATTTAGCCGAACCATGATTTGGTTACTGTGTGTCTTTCTTTCCTCAGGTTTCTTTGAAGTCATGTGCTCATACATTACTGACAGGTCTGCTGTGGGGAAACAGGTGTGCTGTGAGTCAAAGGGGAACATCATTCTCTGCATGGGAAGTAAAACAAATATGCTATCTGTCACTAATGTCAAAATGTAGCTGCTCCTACAGAATTGATACATTTAGTAGATTTCTTTTTCTGATCAACACGGCGAAACTTGTGTGGGACCTTATTTAGATTTCGAGTTTTAGATTTCCAGTGATTATTTTTATGTTAAAGCAATGTGCTGTACTAAGTCAAAGTACTCAGAACAGACAGTAAAAATCACTGCTGCATTTTCTCTTTGTGTAGATGGATGGATGTATAAGACACTGAAGTAAATCTATGTTTTCAAAACTGTACCCACATACATGCACTCCCGAGTGGGCTGCTATTTGAAATGCATTTGCGGGGTCATCTCTTTACAGAATCCCCCTGAAAGAAACATGTTTATTTTTCTTCCAGATTTGAACTCTTCACTGAAGGTCTATGCACTGAATACAATCATTGTAAGCCCATTCGTATCCTGACCATTGGTTGCCAAGCAACCCTGCCTCCCCATCCTTGAGCCTTCATGCAGATGCATACGGCTGGAGAATGTCTCAGGGAGGCTGAAAGGCATCAGCATCTCTATCTCAAGAGACTGCACTTGTTGACACATTGTACTTGTTGCTGACTCAACTGTTGATTAAAAAGCGGAGGGCATTCGCACCTCATATTTGATTATGTGTTATGTGTGACAAATGTTCACATTAGGTTTGGTTTATAATTTAAATGTTATGGGACTACACACCCTCATGCCATCCTTATGTAATCTACTTTAATATTTTACAAATACAACAGCTCAAAAGTATAATCATCTATGTGAACCAATCTTGTATTAAAAAATATTTAGGTACTACTAATTTGTTTATTATGAGTTTAGACATTCAACAGCTAATTTATAAAGTACAGATGTTCAATTTCTCATTAACCCAAATATCTAATCACATGGCAGCAACTCAATGCATTCAAGCATGCAGACATGGTCAGGACAACCTGCTGAAGTTCAAACTGAGCATCAGAGAGGTGATTGAAGTCAGTTTGACCAACAACTTGCATGGTTTTTGGTGCTGGTCTGGTTATTTCAGTACACGCTGATCTACTGGGATTTTCCCACACAACCGTCAAAGGTCAGAGAAGAATGGTCAGACTTCTTTGAGCTGATAGGAAGGAAACAGTAACTCAAATAACCCCAACCAAAGTATGCAGAAGAGCATTTCTGACTGCACAGCATGTCTACTCTTAAAACAGATGGGCTACAGTAGCAGAAGACCACACAGTGCCACTTCTGTCAACTAGGAAGACGAATCTGAGGCTACAATTCACATGAGCACACTAAAACCAGATAACAGAAGATTGGAAAAATGTTGCCTGGTCTGATAAATCTCAAATTCTGCTACATTCGAATGGTTGGGTTGGAATTTGGCATAAGCAACATGAAAGCATGGATCCATCCTGCCTTGTAGGCTGGTGCTGGTGGTGTAATGGTGTGGGGGATATTTTCCTGGCACATTTTGGGCCCCTTAGTACCAACTGACCACTGTTTAAATGCCACAGCCAACCTGAGTATTGTTACTTCCCATGTCCATCCCGTTAAAACCACCATCTGATGGCTGTTTCCAGCAAAGCCATGCACCATGTCATAAAGCTCAAATGATCTCAAACTGGTTTCTTAAACATGAAACTGAGTCCACCGTACTCAAATGGCCTCCACATGTGCACCACATGTGGGATCATGTCAATATGGACCAAAATCTCTGAGGAATGTTTCCAGCACCTTGTTGAATCTATGCCACAAAGGGAGTCCAACCTGGTACTAGCAAAGTGTAGTAAAGTGATCAGTGACTGTATTATGTTGGCAGTGTTTCTGTATTGTATGGAAGAGCTCAAAGTTGATGTTGGCTGTACTGCATGCAAGTCCTGCATTGTGTCTGTGGTTTATTAGTTAGATATGCATTTTTTTTTCTTTAGGAGATAACAAGGATAACAGAAACATACTTACTCGTATATAGAGAACTTTATCCCCAACACGGTAACAGCCCTTAGGTTGTTTCTCAACAAGGAAACTGGCAGGACAGCTACAGGGTGGATTTTCAATAATGTTTCTCACCTGGTGCAGATTACACAGAAAAGGTTATCTAAAAAAAAGAACATATTCTAAGCAATGTACAAGTAAGGATAATTTCACTGGAAACAAAATACGCACAATATCATCCAAAATGCTGGTGCAGGAGCTCCTCCGGCTGGTTGATTTGTTTGATGAACGAGGAGTTGAGGCTGCAGGTGGGGAGTTAGCAGGTGGTGTAGCTGTGGGAGTGTGGTTGTTTATTGTGGTAAGGCAGACTTTGGTGGTGGATTCCAGGGTTTGGCCTGGTGACAGTGCTGACAGCGGAGTTGAGGCAGATGTGCTAGTGGTGCAGGATGAAGGGTACAAAGGTGTTTGTGTCGAGACTGTGGTTGTATAAGGATTACGGGCTGAGAGGGAGGACTGAGGAGGGAATGAACACACAGGCACTGGGTTTGCTGTGGCTGATGGAAGATCAAAGGCGAGGGAGGCAGCGAGGGGTTCAGACAGACTGGTTGTGCTCGGAGTGAGGGGAGCAGGTGGAGGAGAAGGAGAACGAGGAGGAGGAGAAGGGGCTGGGGGCAGGGATGGCTGTGATGGTGAATACAATGATGGAGGAGTAAAAAAGGAAAGAGGGGATGATGGAGATAAGCTCCTCGCTTCCTCCATCTCTCTCTCCAACTTAACCAGCCCTGGTGGCTCCAATCCGTACCTGAAAGTGAGATTTAAAAAACTCTATATCAGCCTTTGAACACATAAAAAAAAAATCCTTTCGTTTAATTAACTGCATTTTAAAACAAAAGGAAAAAACAGTATAAAAATAACAATATAAAAAAACAATATAAACATAATAATGTCATTGTGTCAATAATAAAATGTCATTCAGATCAAAAATAAATAAAGATATGGAACCTGATGAGAGGCCTTAGTGAAGAAAACATCTGTAACCACTGGAGTAGAAAACTGCTGTCTGTTCCAAACTGGTTCTAAAGCTCAAGCATGGCTATTGAATTAAAACCCTCTCTGCATGTTTGTCAGCAAATAAAAAATAAAAAAAACATTTTAAAATATCACAGCCACTTTCAGCTGAGTGTAATGCAATTGCAGTTCTATTTTGGAGCTGCGCCATGGATGAACAGCTGGTTATTTCTAGTTACCTGGCTGCAATCCTTCCCAGTTCCATCAGACACAGGCACACCTCCCGAGGTTGCTTGTGGAGGACTTCAGGCAGCGCATGCAATGACGTACAGACAAAGAGGATGCAGGGGTACAAATGAAAAAGGTCACTTATCAGAAAGGAAAGATCTTTCCAGAGATAAACTTCTGTTTTTGTCAAAAGAAAGCGGGACCTGCGGTCTGAACATAGAGGATGTGTTTCAGGAGGTATTCTTTGAAGCTGAGCAGGAATTCCTCAGGGCCCTGAATGAGCTGTTGAGGGCATGAGGGCATGAAGGCATCAACAAGTGAACTTCTCTCTAGACCATTCTGTTTAATTTAAAAAGGAGTCTACACTCAGTTTGGGTCAGAAAAAAGTTATTATTGATTTATTTGTCAAGATAACAAATGGTTGAGCCTAAGAGCATTACAACATCCACAACATTCACTATTTGCACAAACAAAAAGACAAGAAACTAAATAAAACAGCTCAGTTTCTATTGATTCATCTGTTTGGACAAAAGAAAGATCGTGTCATCCATCCTTTTGTGCCACTGAGACTGTAAACTTAAGTCTTTCAAGGTCTAGTAAGTGTTTTGTTTTTTTCCCCCCATCACTCAATTAATCAAGTGAAGTGGGTAACTTTGCCTGCAGGGGGGACTCATTGTTGCTGGTGGGGATTAACCTGCACATTATCATTCTCACGCATCTGCCACCTTGCAGAGACATGCCCATCTAAGAAGTATATACACTGTAAATACAAAAAATGTTTTTACTTAGATTTAACTACTGCATTTAACTTGATTAAAACTTCAGTTGCTCTCAGATGTATGTATAATTCATTTTTTCTGAGTAGCAAACAATTTTTCAGCAAGAACTCATTGAACTGTTAATATTTCCTTCCATCTATTTTCTTCTGCTTATCCAGTTCAGGGTCATTGGGGGGGGGTAGACTCACCAATTAACCTAACCCTTCTAAGTGCATGTCTTTGGTGAGAGAAAACTAGAGTATCCAGAGGGAACATGCAAACTACACACAGGAAGAGATGAACCAAATGATAGATTTGAACCCAGGACCTGCTTGCTGTGAGGCAAAAATGCTAACCACAATGCCACTGTACTGCCCCTGTCAAATATGGATCCATCATTCCATAAGACCTGTTGCCACAGGTGTTCATTCCAGTTGTTGTATAATTTGGCACACCTCAAAACTTTCTCCCTGTTTCCCTTCCTTTAGAATGGCTTCTTGACAGCCACGTTCCACTGAGACTGTTTCTGATGAGGCTTTGGTGAGAAATGGGAATGAATTCTGTGTTTTTGCTGCAAGCTGCTAGTAAAAAGTGTCTAAAAATTACAATTTAAAATTGCTTCTATGTTATGTGGAGACACAACATTGGTTCATCCCTTGACTTAAGTGCCTTTGTACACTTGAGTGTTAAGTGGCGTAAAAAACAAACATACAAACAAACAAAAAAACATTCCTCTGAAAATGGTCAGGTACTAGGACTGGACTGAAAATGAGTGAAAATGAGAAAAAGATCTCCAGAAAGCCTGGACAGCTATTACTCAAGACCACTTAATAAATTACAAAAACAGTCTGGCTGCTGGGACGTAAAATATGAAGAAATGGGGAATGACTCAAGACATTTGCACAGTACTGTATGATTAGAGATAGCTTTACGTATTTTTAAGAACAGTTTTAAGGTTTTGCTACCAACAGGACATCATGACCTGAGACTGATGTAGACAGTAATGACAGTGAACTCACCCCTATTCAGTGTGATTGTTTTTAAGGGACAATTTTAAATTTCAATTAAAGAATAAAAGTTTTACTTCAGAGAGACTACTCTGTAAAGGAAACCTTTTATTGATATTTTACTGAGACTATCTAAAAAAAAAATTGCCCCAAAACAATAGAACCAGTTCAGTACCCATACTGAAATTCTCCTGCACTTAAGAACCCTTTTTCCTTCCACCCCAGATGGCAGGTTTACAGCACATTCCCATGTATTGCAACTTAAAAGGGCACTTATTTGAGTTTGGGAAATAAAAGGTGTATTCAACAATAGCCAGAAAAACAGAACGTGACAGTGACGAGGAGCACTGGAAAGCTTAAAGAATAAATATCAGGTTTGTGATGTTCCCACACAATGAATGGACTACAGTTGGAGGCAGATAAAAACATACACGAAGACCTAGAATGATCTCTAAATCTAAATTTCTTTAACCTTAATCAGTAATGTGCTGTAAGTGCTGTATGGCATGAGTCACTTGAGCCATGTATTGTTAAAAGAAACAAAGGCCTGAGTTCCTTGACTCCATTAATGTAAGGCTCAATCTCCGGTTCTAACTCACCCAAATCCTCAGACTCAAAGAGGTAAGCCTCATCAACCCCAATCTTTCGACACCAGTAGAGGAAATTGGCTGTGTTGTCTCTGGCGAAAAATGATCCAGAAGTTGCATCAGCTCTCCAGTGGATCACTCTTCTTACAAAGGCCTGTGATTGATAGTTTTCAGCACGCACATACACAGAGAGGCAGTGGAAACATGATCTCTCATTTCTACAGTAACACATTCAATGGCTTAATTCTGGATGAGTGTTTCAGGGTACACACTGGATCCTGTACAATGATAAACAATAGATATTCCTTTGAACATGAACACACTGACAGACAGAGACAACTTCCCTCCACCTTACATTATGCCAGGGTTTCGTGTGCAATGGGGACATAGCAGGGATAAGATCTTCTCAAAACATAACTGTAGCAAAGTGAGACTTACTAAAAGAAAACATGAACAGACATTTAGTGAATGCAGTGCCAGATATCATCACTGCCAGCGTCACACACGACCTGCTTTGTACCTGACTTCTAAAGTTCAAAACAGAAGCCTTCACCCTACATTCTCCATTACATCTGGGCAGAAACAGGCATGTGATAACTTAGTATTTCTATTAAGTTAAATATGACATGTCAACCTTATTATGACTGTTGTAGTAGAGTTACAGCTCCAAAGGTTTGTAAGTTAGTGTTAATTTGTTTGGTTTGATTAAGAGTTTTTGCTGCCATGTGTTTTTGCGTTAGTCTTATCTTTGCTTCTTTTTCACTTGTGCATGACTTTGCGCTGTCGCATCACCTTGCCATTGTTGGTGTGAATCATCTTTTCCTGTAGCAGCTGCGCCAGCTCACAGAGCAGAGCGCCATTATCCAGCCTCTCCATCAGATTATCTGCTGTGAGGTCCACTCCTGAGGAGAATGTCCATATGTGTTATAAGAATCATGTTATATAACACCCAGCTTTATGAGTTTAAATTGACAATATCCATTTAAGCAAATCTGTACAAATTCTAAACATTTACATAACATAATTTTAATGACTACTGAAACCCTTAATCAACATAATAACATGACCAGGTGCACTTTATTTAAAACTCTGTTTGTTTCTCAGATTTAGAAAATAACAAACTGGAATTTTTTATGTTAAAAAAAGGTTGAAGTTTGATGTGTAGAACAACATAGAACTAGTTTTAGTCCTCACACTTTATCTGTGCTAATAATAGCTTCTTCTTCTTCCCACAATGTTCTCTGAAATAACTTGAAACTGACAAAAGTAATAATAAAACAAAATTTACTGAAAATTAACTAATGAAAACCAGATATTGCTTCTGAATAATGGATTCAAGAGAATTATTTTAAAAAACAAACTAATGCAAAAGATACAAAAGATTGAAAATAAGTTGACCACAGGGATGTGTTAAACTAAGGTGTGTCCTATAATTATCACCACTGTCTTCCAACTTGTAATCAGTCATTCTGCCTATTTAAAGGGTGAAAAGTAGTCACTGTGCTGTTTGGTATCACGGTGTGCACCACACTGAAATTGGACTACAGAAAGCTAAGGAGAGTCATGTCTCAGGAGATGAGAAAGACAATTATTGACAAGCATATTAAAGGTAACGGCTACAAGACCACCTCTAAGCAGCTTGATGCTCCTCTGACTACAGTTGCACATATTATTCAGAAGTTTAAAGTCCACGTGACTGTAGCCAACCTCCCTGCACATTGCCCCAAGAGGAAAATTGATGACCAATTGAAGAGACAGATGATAAGAAAGGTAACCAAAGAGCCCAGAAGAACTTCCAAAGAGATCAGAGGTGAACTCCGAGGTCAAGGTCCATCAGAGTCAGATAGCACCATCTGTCACTGTATGAGCCAAAGTGGACTTGATTGAAGACGACCAAGGAGGATGCCACTGTTGAAAGCAAATCATAAAAAACAGAGACTGGAATTTTCCAAAATGCATATTGGTGAGCCACGAAGCTTCTGAGAGAATGTCCTTTGGACAGATGTGACAAAACTGAAGCTTTTTGGCAAATCACATCTCATCAAGGGATTCTGGAGCAAAATGTGCTGCCCAGTGTCAGAAAGCTTTGTCTCAGTCGCAGGTCATGGTCCTCCAACAGGATAATGACCCAAAACACAGCAATTTAAATTAACTCTGAGAAGAGTGGTCAAATATCAAGCCTGAATTATGCCAGAAACTTGTTCATGGCTTTAAAAAGTATGTGGTTGGGGCGCAACTAGTTTGAGAGATATTTAACCAAATATTAGTGGGGTTGTATGTAAACATTCAATCATGTAAGTATACTTTTACTCCATGTGGATTAGAGAAAATCCAAAATAAATTCATTCAACTTATGCATCCAATTCTTGTTTGTTAAAATCATTAAAGATGAATCAGTCATTCCACCCGGAAAAAGAGCAATTGAGAGAAGTCAATTACATACTTTTCAGACTTCTTCCAGCAGGTTTCAGCATGTGCAGGCCCCTAATGTTTTTTTTCTCACAATCCAAAGTTTGAAGAAACATTTTCCATGGAATTGTACTCACTGTATGTGCCCATTGTACTTTGTGGGTCATACATGACTACAAAATTTTTTAAGGCTTTTCTTCAAAATAAAAGCCCCAATTGCAAACTCACTGTCACCAAGCATTCTTCATCTGTTCATTTATAGCTAAACTGAGAGTCCCAGCAAGCTCTAGAGAAGATTATTCAATGTTCTGTCATTTGTGGATGATTGTGAGAAGAATTATGAACATGATTTAAACTGAAGTTAAAAAATGACATCCTGTCTTATATTGCAGGTGCAACATATCAGAATCTTAATTTAAGTTTTATAAATCTGATAGACTTAATACAAAAAAGGTGTCTCACCCATCATGGTGTTGAGCCAGAAGGCCAGGTCTTCTTTCATGGGCAGAAGGCTGGCATCATGGCGATAAGGGAGCCACTGGTGGTACTCCTGGGGACTGGTGAGGCCTGGCCCAGAGTTTCTGTACCTTTGTGATGGGAAGCCATTCATCCCCAATCCAGTCAACTGCCTTGGGCTCAGGGGACTGCCAAGGCTGACTTTCATAGCTCCAACTTCACTGTCCATGCTTCAGCACCAAATCATCTAGACCAAAACATAGATAAAAGAGATGGGGATAGATTTCAGATCTGTAAATGAGGACAATGTTAAAGCGCCTCCATTATGTTCATCTCTTAATGCTATATAACATTTTTACAAATCAAATTGTTTGATTTGTTTATTACAATAATAATAAATAAATAATAATAATAAAGGTTTAGATTCAGACAACATGAAAACTATCAACAGCTCACACACTGCAGACCTCCAATTTTTTTTTATCAATTTATTGCATCTTTGTAGCTGGTCATTTCAAGCACACCTGCTCTCCTAAATTACAGCATGACCACAGCTGCCCTCATAACATCCTCAATCAATGCCCAATATATCCACTATGCCTCCTCTAACTACCCAGCTTAATTTTGTATATGCAACCCAAAAAAAAGGGTAAAAACAGGTTAAATATCAAACATGGCATAACAGTATGCAAATGTAACTAATGTGTAATAAGCTGTGTTGATAAAAAAGAAAAGCAAAGAAAAAAAAACCCCAAACAAATATATAAATATAAACAGGGAGTTCCAAAAAAAAAAAAGACATTATAAGGGATTTGAATATCTGAGTAACTTCACACAATACTACATGCAAGGTTTATTTATCAAAAATTGAACAAGAAATTCAGAGGGGAGTGGATTTTCTAAACAATTTCACAAAGTTCCACAAATGTTCAATATGTGCACTGCCTGTGACACGACACACATGAAGTCGGTTCCAGCTCCTGCCAAACATGCTGTAGACAGCCTTCCTCTTTGAATTTTTTGTCCATGTCCAAATCTGCTTTCCAGTTGGTGTATTTTCAGTGAATTGAATGTTACACACTCTTTATTGATTGTGGTCAAACATATTCTAGCAATATTTTTCATTTCTAGTGAACGCCATTCTTCAACCTGAAAAAAAAAAATTAAAACTTAAACACATTTTGCTAACATTTGAAATTATTTAAGCTATTTTATTAAACTATGAGCATATATCAAATTTTTTTGGGACAACCTGTATATTTTCTAAATGCCGGGAAGGTCTAAACATCTAATTAGATTATGATCTGGTCTTCTGTGCTTAGGCTGTTGCCCCCACAACTTGTCCCAGGATAAGTGGAAGAAAATAGATGGATGGATGTATCTAAAGCCAAATACATAACTAAAATTTAATGGTTTTTCAAGGGTAATATTTCTCAGTTCTTTGAAGCAAATGTACAAAAACAACAATACATGTTGAAACCTTCTCCAAAGGCTGCAACACTGGTTTTCATGTGCAAACCTTACATTCACAACCAAACAATCCACACAATCATTAATCACAGGGATTAAACTGACTTACTGCAGGGAACTTGTGTTTAATAAGGTGTACAGCTACAGCCCTGAGCCAGTCTCCTGGTGCTGCTGCATGGCTCATTTGTCCTGTTCCCAGAGCAGTCACGATTGTAAAGCTCAGCACCATGCAGAGGCTTGCTCTCGCTAATTGGCTAGAATTAAGATGACAACATATGCAGTGGGTCAGTGGGTGTGCTGACTGACATACAGTAGAACCATTGTCACTTTGAACCAGTTGACTGACTTTAAAATTTCACAGTAACGTAACAAGGTAAAGCCAACATTCAGGCTGAAAACAGTCATGTGTTACAACAAAACAAGGCACAGTGATGGCTGAGTTGTTTTCTGAGCTTCTAGTGAGATGGAAAATAAGATCCGGGAAGTCCAGTTTAAGAAAGAAATCAATTAATTATAAGGCTTCTGAGATATCACAACATTGTACAGAGAGGAAAGTTATTATGGTGGCAATAAGGATTTGCTTTTTGACCCCTCACAGAACCTGGCATATTGCCATGCATTAAAAGCTGAGAAAGGTTAAACCATTTTTGCCATATAAACCTGTAGCCAGTGTTGCCATTGCACTAACAAACTAGCTTCATTCATACTTATTCATGCTTATATGAGGGTTCTCTGAGTGTGGCCTAAAAGTCTTGACAAAGCAGCAACATCCAGGACTGAAAAATTAACCAAGCACTGAAGTACCAAAAACTGCAGCTCCTATTGGCAGTGGCTAAAGTAATCCCTTTAGGCCTCTATATTAAAAATAATTTTACAGGATTAAAACCCAGACATAAGAAATTGTTTTAGCACCTGTTGATAACATCCCCCTTCATTACAGCTGTAGGGTGGGTGAATTATTTACTACTCACCCATTTGGACACTGGTAAAATCAGGACTACTTTGGCTGGCAGAGTCCTGAACTGTGTGTTGCCATAGCTTTGTGTTGTCTGCTAGGCTTCACCTCCAGTAAAACCAGGCACTGAACTGGGCCCCCAAACTGGTGTTTTTGTTGTTGAATCTTTTTTTGGATTTTTTAAAAATATAATTATCTTACAAATACATGGCTTGCTCTGTGGTACGGTCCATCCAAGACATTTGTGCCTGTGTGTGTGATGAATAAAACTCTAACATTTAGTTGGTCAGCACTATTAGGCAGATTTTTGTATTTGTGTGTTGCACCTAAATCCTTGATAACAAAGTTTGCAAGCATTTTGAGAATTTAGCACACCACCCTCTACTCCACATATTGTATATTCAGTAACACTTAAATGGGCCATATCATGAAAAATCCACATTTTTAGCCCTTAAATACAATTTTTTGTGTACTTTGAATGTGTAGCAGTGAAGAAAATTTTAATTTATTCTCTCCCGGTGCTGATATCTTTATATTCTTTTTGGGTCATATTTTTCAGTCTGTTCAGTTTTCTCTATTTCCTATTATGTTTTCTTGTCTATTACATCACAGTATTTGCTGTGGAACTGCTAAACAAGGTCATGGACTTCCGGCTAACCAATTTTGTGAATCTGCCATTTTTTTCTCGCAGCAATTTTGTAGTCGTAGTTCAGTTATGCCAAAGTTGCAAATAGACAAGTCAAAATGCTTGGTTGTTGGGTGTAATAACCCACACAATTCCTTACATTGCCCGCCAGCATCAGAGCCTCTTCGAAGTGCCTGTTTCTCTGCCGCTAGATAATCATATCGCTGCTATCAAACTACAAAAATGGCCAAACTGGTTGGAGTGGAATGTTCTGCGACCTGGAGGGGCGGGGCATGAAATGCAAGCTAGCTGGGCTTGAACCAAAAACGCGTGACGAAAGCGGCAGAAGGGCGTGACTCTGCCGTCTCAGCGTAAAGTTTTCTACCACTGTTTCACTGCATGGTGTGTATTACATGAGAAAAGCGATGCGGTTTTCACAGCTGTGAATTAGGTTGGGCTCTAAGGCTGAACTTGCTGCTTTGTATCAGTTCATATTGCAGATAAAAGGACACAAAGTGCGTACTTGTCTTTCTCATAATTGCTGTCTGTGTTTACCTCCGTGCTGCACACAGATGCTGCAGTAGTTTGGTTTGGAGCGTAAAATGTGTTTGCAGCACAAGAAAGGGGAGCGTGTTCGCCCACATTTGTGCCCTTCGGCTTCTGTGTCCAGACGAGGACCCACGTGGTGGAAACGCAGGCCCATTCTTAAGCGTTTCGCTGGTTCATTGAAACCAGCACCAGCGCTGGCACAAGCACCGGCACCTCAGCGGTGGAAAAGTAGCAACAGACCACAAGTGAATGATTTACATATGAAAAGGAAGGATTTAAAAGCATGATATGTCCCCTTTAAGATTCAAAATATAGAGTTCAAAAACCAGTGAGCCAGTAGGTAATGCCACAGTGGCTATGTCCATCTTTTACATACAGTCTATGGT
The DNA here is from genome assembly GCA_024447675.2 of Pterophyllum scalare. Classification (NCBI taxonomy): domain Eukaryota; kingdom Metazoa; phylum Chordata; class Actinopteri; order Cichliformes; family Cichlidae; genus Pterophyllum; species Pterophyllum scalare. The sequence continues at coordinate 86,589 of JAMQGT020014941.1, read as the reverse complement.
CTTGAGGTACACCTAAATGCTATGGTAAACAGCTAATAAAGGTAAGTCTGAGCTGATATGTTGCTTACATCAACAACTTGGCAGATTTAAAAAACGTTATGTTTGTTCCCATCTTTATACCAGACAAAACAAAACAAAACATAAGAAATCTTCAATATAAAAATAACCATTTTAAGACATAACATTGCCATCCTTTGAGCCATGCTGCTAACATAACTGATAAAAATCTTGTATTTAGGTAACCCTGCTATTCTATCTACTGTTATCTTTTGTAGAATCGTGAAGTAAATGCACACCTGGTGGGTGGATGTAGGGGACCCAGACTGACAGGATCTCAGCTGGCTTTTGATGCCACCTGTGTTTTCTGTATCTAAGTACTTGTAGTTCGGTGTTGCAGATAAGCATTGCAAGTTCAGTTGTAGTTTGTCACAAAGCTGACTTATCTTGGCAGAAAGCTCCTTTGCACCATGCTCACAGAGGAATTGAGGCAAAGTTGGCTTCGGGTTATGTGAGATGAATGCGGGGATGTTGTAAAAATACAGCTCTGACCGGACATAGTGAAAAAGGCCTTTTGTAAACATTTCATGCCAATGTGGGACAGAGGCAAGGTATATGGGGAGGGCACAGCCTGCCTGGCCTGAAGTCAGTTTACAGATTGACCAGCAGGGCATGAGAGCCTCTGTGTCTAACAAAACATTCAGGTGCAATATTCACACCTCTGCTACAGGAGGGCTCTGCTGGGAAGGGAAGGCAGAGGTCACCCACTGGCCCCACTCTCAGACACTGGAAGCCTTTATATTCCTTCAGAGCTGAGTATAAAGGCTGTAAAACACACACACACACTAGTGCAGAATAAGCAAACACACAGGTCCATGCATGTATCTTTGATTTACACCTTGTTTACTTTAACCAAACTTTAATGGTTCCAAAGAAAGATGTGCTTCACTGCCATCTCACACCCTTTAATTGTGTTTTCAAAATAAAAGCCAGCATCTTCACAGCTGAACTGACTATTAGGGGAAAACAGCTAAAATTACAAAGCAAATGACCTGAAATACAATGGACCTGAGCCAAAGCATTCCTTTAAACACCCGAACATGTGAATTTGTATATAAGTAAGATGGCAAAGTGAGTTATGAATGGGACACATGTGACTTGCAGCTCAGTGCTGATAGAAAATGAAACCAAAGCTCATGTTTGGTAAACAACTATATTCCCTTCCTACATGTCCGGCACAGCTTTGGTGTTTAATTTGGAATTAAAAGAAGTGTAAATCTTGTCACAGAAAGAAAGATCTCTTTATCTTCCAACAAAATTTTCTGTTTTCTCTGTTTGAACTGCTTGAAATTACTATTCATAAAATACTGGACTCCAATAGCGCTGTTGGCAGCAGTAGCTTACACCATGAGCTCTGAGTCTGTCTCATGTGACTTGTTTGATAGTAGAAGAGGGAACGTAAAACTACTGAATGAAACATCGGTTTCAGCTCTCACTCCACAGCCTGCCTTCTGCTGCTTCTAGACAAAATAAACTCAAAATCAACACAGGATGGAAAAATTGCCTGCTGCTCCTCTTTACACTCCTTCAACAATGAACATGTGCTCCTGCTCCAGTAAAACCTTGTCAAATAAAGTTGTTTTTTTTTTTTACTCTTTCACTGGTTCTCTTTAGGTAAACCAAGTAAACAACAAGCACCTCAGAACAGTCTGTTTATTGAGTAAGTTCAGACTTAATAGAGATGCTGGAGAAATCATTTGTACATTGATCATTGATATACTCATTGATAAGTGCTCATCTGAAGACAAGTTTGCAAAGCTCACATTTAAAGACACATTTTCTTCTGACAGAAAAAGTAAAGTTATGGGAAAATACAATCTAAATGTAAAATACATGGGGAATACAGTCTTAGTCAATTTTGATACGAAAATGAAAATGAACGTTATGGCTACAGCTATAATAATAATAATAATAATAATAATAATACCATAAAGATGAAAATGTCATATGTACTTACAAAACGTAAGTGCAGGATTTTTCCAGCCTTCTTCTTATCCGTGTTTTTCCTCTCATACACACATCACTCACAACCAGATGTTCATCGCCCTCAGGTCCGCCACATGTGAACACACTAAAGTATGCAAAGGGGGCCGTCACTTTTAAATGCTTCTAACTTTGTGGTGTCAGCTTACAACCGCTGAAGACAGGTTAGACTGTAGGGGAAAAGTTGAAACCCAGTGGAAGCAATGGGGCCATAGAGACAGTATAAAATATGTATGTGGATGAAGCTTCCAGGTCTGAAAAGTGGAGCCATTTTGGAAGTGCCTTAAATCGGCAATCTTCTTAATGTCCACCTGTGGTTGCAAAAAGACTTCCAGTCTTATAGAAGTTTTCTGTCTTAATCTCAGTGAAAACTTTCCTACTGAGTTTATGGGCTCAGTCTTTTTGGGTCATATTCAATAAAAAAAATTGGATCAATTTTGTAAAACCTGGTCATATTATTTTTCAGAAAGGAGGATTTTCCAGAGTATGCCCATTGGCTGACAACATGCCAATCACAAAGCATACTTCAAGTAAAATGTTAGGCATGGGGTTTCACAGTTAGATATTTTTAAAAATATTTTTTATAGATCTCCACAATTAAAGAAATGTTCTGCATTTTTTGAATTATTTTAGCTTGCAAATATTTTCTGAAACAAAGTGAAGAGCAACTAAGTCCTCATGGGGCATCCACACAGTGCAATGCAGTAACTGGAGACCATGAAATGTCAATGATGTTCAGCAGCTTCAGTTGACATGCATTGATAGTTGCTCCTATCAAGGGGTGTGACAAATGCAGCTGTTTGACATATGAGGCTAAATAATGTTATTGCCCATCTAACCACTTTGCTAGCAATCAACTGTCAGCTACAGATTCAAGGAACCTCTGGAGCTTAAACATGAAGCCAAAACTAAAGTGGAAAAAAATTGCAAGTCTTCTAGGTTCCCCTTCAGGGAGTCAGTCAGCTTTACAGCAGTAAAAGGCATATTCACAGCCTGGCCTCAATGAATAGTTTCCTCATCATACAAACTGAGGTGAACGTATGCAATTAATCTTTTTTCAATAGCTTATCCACCTGGATTCAGTCAAGGTGGCCACACTGATTGACAGCTGTCTTGGCACAATCAGCTGTAGCTTACTGGACTTCATCCATTACTTCCAGTTGTCAGAATGGACCTCTTAACTGTGTGGGTGCTGCTGAAGCTTTTCTAATAGATTATCTGACTAGCATTGTGTCTTACTGTCTCACATAGACCGTTTAAGAAGTTCCTGCTTCAGTTTTGGTGAATGAACTTTGCTTATATGTGCGTCTTTGCAGTGCAGTCTGCACCCATAAAATTAAAAAAAATGCAGCTTGCTAACCATGGGAGCTAGCATTAGCTGGTAAATTCCACCCTTTCATCCAAATGTAGCAACTTCTAGCTCCAAAATCCAAAATGGTTAATGTTGAAGCTTCAAAATGCAGAGTCAAAAACTATTCAGTGATGTCATGGTGGCTACAGCCAACTTTGATACTTCTATGATTGCTTTAAATGTTGACAGGACTTAAGTTAAAAAAAAAAAGACAGCTGAGCAATGGGTGAATTCAGATGTGTATGGCACTATGCAAAAATGTCTCTTTATTCTTTATATTTTGCTTCTAAGGAGTCAGACTTTCTTGTAATCTTTTAAAATGGTCTTGCTGTAGTTCTCCAGGCTTTCTGAAGATCTGTCAAAGTTTTTCTTTGGACGTTGGCTGCTTTTTCACACATTTTCAGTCCGGTCCTTTTGTCTGACCATTTTCAGAGGAATGTTTCTTTTGTTTGCTTGTTAAGCCACTTAACACTGACCTTCGAATCAATGAAACATAAAAAAGGCACCTAACTCAGGAGATGAAGTAGTGTTGTATCTCCACATAACAGACTTAGCAAAGAAACAATATTAAATTGTATCTGCAGCCATTTATTTATTAGCAGCTTGTGGCAAAAACACAGAATTCATTCCCATTTCTTTAGTTGAATCTATGAAGATGCCAAAGATAACACAGTCTGACACACATAAAATAGTATTTATGTACCTACAAGGTGATTTCCAAAAAAGCTATTAGCTGAAAACTTGGCATATCTCAGCATGGTGTGCAGCATGGTGTGCAGTGTGTCCTGAGGTATGCCAAATTACACAGGAACTGGAATGAAAATAAGTGGCAACAGCTCTTATGGAGTGAGGAATCCAAATGTGACATTTTTGGTTGAAATTGTTGTCAATATGCACAGAGGAGGTCAGGAGAGAGGTACAGCAGTGAGTGTCTACAGTCATCTGTAAAGCACGGTGGAGGCTCTGTCATGGTTTGCGGCTGCATTTCAACCAGTGGTGTTGAAGGTCTTCTCAAAAATTGGTGAAGAAACTTTCTCTGATGCCGCTTGCTACAGTGAAAGCTGCTACAATGCTGGAAGGCACTAGAGTAAGAAATATTCGCATCCTACACACAGGGGCTTTACAGGATATAATGTTCATGGTCATTCTGGCATATTCTGCATGCAGTTTGATGCATTTATGACACTTTTTTATTTGCATACATAACTGATTATTTTACCATTTTCTCACCCAGGTTACCAACTTGAACTTCACCAATCATTTCAGCTGAGGACTCTGTAGCGTTAAAACATTTTTTTTGCTCATTATGATATTTTAGTTACAGCTGCCAAAACAGCATGGGTGTTAATTACACTTCCTCACATGATGATGTTTTGTTTTAATAGTCGTAGCTTCAGGGTCTCAATCAATCAGATAGGTGGTGGAGGTAGCTACAAGCTAAGCCCACCATGTGTGGTTGTGTGTGTCTGTGTCCCAGGTGTGGCTGCTGGTTCATTTGCAGCCTCCCCCAGGGGACAACCCCCTCATGTCGCTACGTCTATCAGACACTCCCCTTTCCCTCCATGAGTACACCTCCCTGCTGCCCTCTTGCTCATTTGCACTGGTTAGCATTCACTGACCTTTTCTGTAGTGAATTTTAATGAGTGTTTGTGTGCATTAGTCTCACTTCATGCTACATCCACATAAGATTAGATATAAAAACATTTTACAATGTTTACAGCAGCCAGCAGTTGTTTTCAAAGGAGGCTGTGTGAATCTGTGAATTACAGAGGCTGGTATAGTATAGCGGACATACTGATGATGCTTTAAAGACCTGTTAAAACAATTTAACAATGACTCAGATGCACCCACAGAGTTAATAAATAGTCCCTCGATCAGCATCTGGAGCACAGCCTGGATTGTTAAACAAAGCCAGACAACATAGCCACTCACAGCACATTTTTATTTCCTCTCTTAAGACCCCCTAACTGAAATCATAGCCTGGTTTTTATTTTGTATCTTTCTTTGTTTCCTTGGCTGGCTGCTGGATTGGTGTTTTTAAAGCTTCACATTTATTTCCACGCAGACCTTTTTCTTTTAACTCCACCCTAGTTAAATACATGCTGACATGAGTCTGCCTGGCAATGAAAAGAAAGATTGAATTAAAACAATGTCTCAGCTACACGATGTGGATCAGCACACACATGACAGATGGCATCTTAGGTTGCCAAGACAACTGAACCCTAATCCTGTTCCCTTTTGGTGGTGGTGCTAGTGGTGGAGGTGGGGGTTGATAATTCCGCCCAGCACCATGTGCCGTGTACCACTCAAATTGGTCCCCTGGGTCAAAAGGACCCAAGGTCCATCAGATGGGGACACACTTATTAGAGACTCACAAGTGTTTTATCATTCTGTCAGATTAAAGCAGATCTCATTTTAATGTGGAATGAGGTTCCTTCATATAACTCAATATATCTGTGTGTATGTGCTGCAGATGTGTTTGTGTGTGGCTTCCTTCTGTTCTGATTTTGAAAGAGTACACTAACATTTCTTCATGATGACTTTTTATTCGCTTCAGAATTGTACATTGCACTGGTTTCCTCCCACATGTAAATTCCCATCATCACCTGGTTATATCTTTATAGCCTATTTAAATTCATAGAAAGTACAATTCCATCAGATTTGTACATGAAGGTCAGGATACTCGTGGTGATGATCGTCTCAGCCACTGAAAGCATTTGCATGTCTTGTGTAGTTCTAAAGACTGGGCTGGACCTAGAGAAAGCAAAGTGATGATGAAAATTATGTGTTACATACAAAAGATGAAGTTTAAAGTTGGCAGGCCTGGAGGATGCAATCCAAAGATAGGACCAGATGCATTATAGGAACTGAATAACAGGAAAAGACAAACATTTTCACTGCATCATTTTCTTTCTGTCTCCCAGCTTGATGAAAGTGAAGTCTTTTGCTTTCACTTGATAGCAATCATTTACACTGATAGCTGAGGTTTAGACTTGCAATTTAGAAGTCTTAACATGCCCCCGAAAAAAACCCCAAGAATCTCCTGAAAGTAACATGGCTTTTAAATCACACATAAGTTTTTATTGTTGTCTTATTATTATTATTATTTTTATTTTTAAAACCCTCATTTGCTGTCCGTCAGGTTATAAAATGTTTTAGTGAGGATGGTATGAGGGCCCGACATCCACAGATGGGGGTTGTGCTCACAGCCCAACACTGTGCAGGATGCTTGGCATTTGCCAGAGAACACCAGGATTGGCAAATTCACCACTAGCGCCCTGCGCCCTTCACAGATGAAAGCAGGTTCACACTGAGCACATGTGACAGACGTGACAGAGTCTGGAGACACCATGGAGAGCGATCTGCCGCCTGCAACATCCTTCAGCATGACCGGTTTGGCAGTGGGTCAGTAATGGTGTGGGGTGGCATTTATTTGGAGGGCTGCACAGCCCTCCATGTGCTTGCCAGAGGTAGCATGACTGCCATTAGGTACCGAGATGAGATCCTCAGACCCCTTGTGAGACCATATGCTGGTGCGGTTGGCCCTGGGTTCCTTCTAATGCAGGACAATGCTAGACCTCATGTGACTGGAGTGTGTCAGCAGTTCCTGCAAGATGAAGGCATTGAAGCTATGGACTGGCCCACCCGTTCCCCAGACCTGAATCCGATTGAGCACATCAGGGACATCATGTCTCGCTCCATCCACCAACCACAGACTGTGCAGGAGTTGGCGGATGCTTTAGTCCAGGTCTGGGAGGAGATCCCTCAGGAGACCATCTGCCACCTCATTAGGAGCATGCTCAGGCGCTGTAGGGTCATACAGGCACAATACTGAGCCTCATTTTGACTTGTTTTAAGGACATTACATCAAAGTTGGATCAGTCTGTAGTGTGTTTTTCCACTTTAATTTTGTGTGACTCCAAATCCAGCCCTCCATTGGTTAATAAATTTGATTTCCATTGATGATTTTTGTGATTTTGTTGTCAGTACATTCAACTTTGTACAGAACAAAGTATTCAATGAGAATATTTCATTCATTCAGATCTAGGATGTGTTAGTTGAGTGTTCCCTTTATTTTTTTGAGCAGTGTAGTTTCCAATGAATGAATGAAATTGGTTACAGACATTCTGTACACCATCACAATCAAAACACCAATGAGCGCGGCATGGCCCAAGTGCGCCATGGGTCAATGCGCCCTTTTTTAAAATTTTTTTAAAAGGAGTGAGTAAATGTGAAATTGTACCAAACTTTGGATCCATTTTTTTTAACGGAGTGAGACATCTTCCTGTCCGTCTATCTCTGGCGGGCATGTTTAGTTACGTGGCTACTGGTGAAACTGTGCCAACTTTGTTTTACAGGGAAGAAAACGTACTAAATATATTTTTTTCCTTGTAAAACAAAGTGGTTTATGGTTGGAAAATTGGACCGTAAAATTTATATCATAGCAAACCTGATTAAAATTTTTGAATGAAGTTTCTGTCTTCCGTGTCTTTACTACCACATTTTCATACCTGTCAAGTTTTGTATTTAAAAATACGTGAAATTTTCTGCCGCTGAAAATAAAAGTCGCTATATGACGCCACCGCCTAATTTGCATAATTGGTCATTTGCATGTAGTTGCAATCGAGGCTGTAGGAGAGGGGAATAACATCTTTAGAGAGACAAAAAAAAAGAAAAGAAAAAACACCCTAAATATGTTTAGAACTACAATTAAACTTTATGAAATAACTTAATAACTTTAATGCTTTGCTATGATGGGAACAGAAGGAGTGGGTAGGCAGCAGTGGTGTGTGATACTGCAAGATTTGTACACGCTAAACAATAGACAGAATAGAAAAAAAAGGGGGGGTAATCTAGGGGGAAAATAAGAAAGTAAAATAAGTAACCAAATGGGGGGGGGGGTCCCTGTTCACACTAAGATATTTTATAGCACAGTTTGGCCATCTTCTATTTATGTGGGGCATACTGCATATCCCACTTGTCGCTGTAAAATCGAACCCCACTGGGGCTCCATGCCTCCACCATTGCGATTCTCAATTTGACCCCCGCAGTCTAAGTAGATATGGATCCCATTTGAGGTGCAAAAGCTCCATTTTAAATACCGATACTTTTTAATAATTATGAAGAATTTTTATGAAGTTTAAGTGTTTTGTGATTTTTTTTTTCTTTACTTTGGATCGTTAATTAGTTAAAAGCAAGAATATAATTAAGTTTATAGGCAAATAGAAAATACTTTATCAAAATAAAAGTTTTTGTTCTGAAACAATAGAACAGCAACAAAACAATTTTCCCCATACGCTGTGATGTCTGGATTTTTACTTAAATAGAGTGTACAAAATGATCATTCAATAACAAATTAAAACTTTTTTCAGGTAGAGTGTTTAGAATGTATAATACAAAAATGTAATAAAAAAATATCCCTTCATTCAATAATTTTCTGGATTTTTTTCTTAAATAAACAAGCTTTAGCACTCCACAACATTATAAAACATTTACGCTTCTGGCCCTGCCCCCTACTTCCGGCCTTTGATTTAATGTAAAAAATATAAGGCAATTTGGCCCTTTAAGTTGCTTTTTTGACATTTTGATAACTCCTCTTAATTGGAGGGGAAAGCGAAATATCAAAAAAGTAACTTAAAGGGCCAAATTGTCTAATATCTTTTACATCAAATCGTGGGCCAGAAGTAGGGGGCGGGGCTGGAAGTGGCCTGTGGGCCGGGAGTGCTGACAAATTTCTTTTTTGCCCCAAGTAAAATGTGTTACATGACACGTGACAGTATAATGTCAAAACACTGCAGGGAGAAGAGAAGCAAAGTGTGCCTGCTATGTAATGTGAGAGGAGTGGCACTTAAACAGTCAGCTTGCATCTTTGATGAAACTGCAGCACTGCATACAGGAGAGAAAATGAAGCTAAAGTATCGATCTTATTACACTAGTATTGATCAATATCAATACCAACATTGGTATCGATATTATCGATATTTGCATTGATCAGCCCACCACTAGTAGGTGTTTACGTGAGGTTCAGGGGGTGGAGGGTGCAGTCGAAGCGAGGTCTGGGTGATGCCAAAGTGTACAAAGGGACGCAGTATGAAGGCTTTATGTACTCAGAACACAGTCGCTTTTTGGAAAAAAATAAAAAAGGTGAATACAGGGGTTTGACAATCTGCTAAGTTTGCAACACTGAGCCCAACTGAGGTCCAGCTGTTTTTCCGGGTTTGTTCCCGCTGTCTACACTAACCTCGCAAGAACTGCCACCCAGGCTAGTGACAGAATTCAGTTTGGAGCGGCAGGAATACTTTTTCAAAATTATTATATTAAAATACGGGAAATTTAAGGGAAAATAATAATAGAGGAGGATGCGGGACAGAGTGGTAAAATATGGGAGTTTCCCGACCAAAACGGGAGACTTGACAGGTATGCATTTTAAATAATGTTATGCTAAATGTAAAAGCTGATAGCTAAATAAGTGCCATTTCATTATGAATCACATAATCCGATTAGTCGGCTAATCGTTTCAATAGTCGATGACTAATTGACTATCAAAAGAGTCATTAATTGCAGCCCTAATGGAATGTATTTGTCTTACCTGCTATGACTTCCATCTTTACTCCCCAGTCATTAGCCTTCTTTTGTATGTGCTGGAAAGGGATCATAAATCACACAACAGGCATTACAGCCTTCACAGATGCAGATTTAAGTTTTGGTCTCACATTTAATGGACTTGATCAACTTGGTAAATCAATTGCTAAATAAGACTTAGGTCAGCAATCAAGAGACTTGAAAGACTTGCAGCTCTCACTTTATATGAAGACGTGGTCTGTGTCAAAGGCCACTGAACTTACTGCTCGTGTTGACGTTTTATGAAGCGAGTACACGGCTGTCTTTGCCATGGTTAAAGCAGCTCGGAGGAACTTCATGTCCATTCCTTGAACAAAGAACAGGACAAGAAGTAACAGGTTACATGAAGAGTTAGTGATAGCCCTATGACCACCACAACACAGCCTGCCCAAACAGATGTAACTTCTTAAATTACCACACACTTATTAAACAGAATTAAGTTAGTTTTTTTAATGGTTTTTTAAAGTGACAAAAACCCAAAACAAAACAGTTGTTTTATATCTTTTATTTATGACATTTCAATATTGTTGAAATTGCACATTTTTTTCCTTTAGACATCTTAGGAATTAAATATGTAGTTAAATGTCTTTAGGAGAATAATTTGGAGGTGTTTTATATTTAAGAATAACTATTTTCACCTTCAGGCTATTTAAAGGGCTTGCAGTGTAATAGCCGAAAGCATCACCAAGAAATGTTTCTGTTCTACTTTGCTGAACAGCTTAAATGTTCAGTCTGTCTATTAATTATGGAAGTAAAAAAAAAATTGTCAGAACTGGTTACTGTGGGGGAGTTTCAGTTTTAAATGAGAAAATAGTTCCTCTGGTCAAAAGTGATTGCTCTACAGACTGCACTTGTTCTCAGTGTTATTAAATACCATCTGTTTGTTCACTCACTTGTACTGTGTGTCAGTGTGATTATTTGTATAATTGTTATTATCCCTGCTGCCTTCTCAGCCAGACCATTCTCAAAAAAGAGATGATTATCTCAATGACACTTTTTACCTGGATAAATAAAGGATATGGATTACCCTTGGAATGGTGTCAAAGTCCACAGTCCTTATTTTCTGTGAAAAAAAATCAATTCCACAATTTGCACTAAATGTGAGTTGTCAAACTTCCTTTCGGCTTGTTCAGGGCCCCAGCCACCTTTTACCACCTCGTGGACAAGGTGCTGGACTTAATATGCAAATAAAGCAATACATTGTTAGAATTAAACCATGCACTCACCTTGGTTGTGTTTTGTGCCAAATGGTGGATTCATTATGACAGTATCAAACTTTTTCACGTAGGCCTCCGGCTCCAGACAACACAGGTCACACTGGACCAGATCCACGTTAGAAATCTCAAACTCCTCTGCGTTTCTTCTGAATATGTCCAGAGCGTCGTCGTCAATATCGAAACCGACGCATAAACTGCAGAAGACAGCCAGAGAGCAGGGAATAAAGCTGACAGTAAGCCACGGCCGCGTTAAACTTGTAAAACGACGCTCTCACCCTGCGTCAAGCATCGCAGCCCCGATGCTGAGGACTCCACAGCCACATCCCAGATCTGCCACGAGTTTGCCCTCGATATCATCAAATGTACTCTGGATTGTGTAGAGCATACATGCTGTGGAAAAAAATAAAATAAAATAAAAAACTAGTAAAATAAATAAATAAATAAACGTGGTGCTGAACTCAAGTGATCGCCCATGTTACCGTCTTACCTGCAATATGAGGACTGGTCGGATACTGCTCAAGAAGGATTTTTGGCTCTTCAAATGTCTCCACCTGCTGCAGGCAGCTTTCTAATTCTTTCAGTTTCATCGCTTAAGAATGCAATGTCCCAACTTTGCGTGCCCCGCTGGATTATTTCAAACGTTGTCCTTAAGTTTAAATTGCCCTGAGAGAATAAACTGAGCCATGATTTCAAGCGACGCTGAGAAGTTCCGCAGCAGGAGGAGCTCTGTGCATCAACCAAAACAATCCGACTCTCACGCGTGATAGCCCCCATGTTCCTACCTGCGTGCGGTGTTTATGAAATTTATAATAATAATAGCAGTAACAACAACAACAACAATAATAATAACAATACCTATTTTACTAACAATGTTAATTATAGTTTAATATTTATATTTTAATAATAAGCTGCCATTATTAAGTGGAAGAGAATGGGGGATAGATGGATGGATGGATCTTCTTTCAGCTCGTCCTTTCAAGCGTCACCACTGCAAATCATCCGTCTCCATTTTTAGGGTGAGATTATATTAGCATTCTCCTCTGTCACACAGCCGCTCTGCGTGTCCTCCTTCGCTACATCCATGAATTTTCTCTGAGGTTTTCCTTTTTCTCCTGCCTGGCAACTCCATTTACAGCATCCCTTGTCCAGTATATCCACTATCCCTCCCTTGTGCATACCTCCACCTCTCCAGGCTCTACACATCATCATGTTGTCTGTGAACGTCGCAGTCCACGGAAACTCCTGCATGACCTCTTCTGTCAGACTGTCCATCACCACTGCAAACAAGAAGAGGCTCAGAGCTGATCCCTGATGTAATCCCACCCCCACCTTAAACCCATCTGTGACTCCTACCGCACACCTCAACACTGTCTCACTGTCCTCATACATGTCCTACATTCACAAACTTATTTGCTTCTCCTGACTTACTCATGCAGTATCAAAGTAGAGCATATATAATATATACTATTTGCATATTATATTATATTATATTATATTATATTATATTATATTATATTATATTATATTATATTATATTATATTATACAGATGTGATTACAAAATATGTGTCATTAAAAAGTCTTGGTGCTTAAAGCTAATTTAATCTATGTGATAATTTTTTTACACATTTAGATTTTTGTTCTTGCAATTTTTTCTTTTTTCTCTCTTGTTGGTTGTATTTAACAATAATAAAACTTTTTAAAAAAAAAGTTTTATAAAAATTCTAAAACTCAAATCATCCCCCCAAAGAACAAACAGTAAAAAAAAAAAATGATAGACTCTACTACACTAAATACCTATTCCAGGCTTAAGTAGGTCAAATACTTAGTGTAGATTTATTTGCAGTACATGAAGTACAAGGAGCGGAAATTACTTCAGGAAATTCGCCAGCCAAAAACGACGTAACCAGCCGTATCGCGAGAAACTCCGAGAACATGGTAACAAGACAACAAAAATAAATTTGTGGACAACAAGCCAGAGTGCATGATGGCGGCGTCGCTGCTACGCCGGGACAAGAAAGCCACTGCCGCCCACTTGAAGGCAGACTTAAACCGGACTGACAATACCTCCGGGGTCCGGCAGCTACAGGAGCTTCTTGACGCTGTTCTAAATCCCGAAAAACCAGCGGCGGACGCTGAAGCTCTCGACTGGTGTAAATGTCTGATTGCAGGAGGCGAAGGTTTCGAGGAGTTCTGCAAAACGGTCCGCTCCTATGACAACGCGACTCTGTGCGGCTTGGTTTGGACGGCTAATTTCGTGGCATATCGATGCCGAACCTGTGGCATCTCCCCGTGCATGTCGTTGTGTGCTGAGTGTTTCAATAACGGAGACCACACGGGCCATGATTTCAACATGTTCCGGAGCCAGGCTGGTGGGGCCTGTGACTGTGGAGACAGTAATGTCATGCGAGAGAGTGGGTAAGTCCGAGCGAGCTAACCCGGCTATGCTAATCAGCGCAGCCAGTGAATTTTTCTCGTGTGTGGTCAGTGGCAGTTACTATTATAAATTTATAAAAGGTGCCGCTGCAGGTCGACAGCAGTTATGAGTCTAGTGATGCTGTGTCATGTATCAATACAACCCCCGGGCTCAGGGTTACCTAGGTTAGATAGTCATAACAGTAATGATCATACAGAGAGCTGTAGTTGCAGGTTTGCGTGTGCATATCTATGTGTGGCTACTTAGATATGGTTTGGCTCTCATTTTTACTGTCAGTTTGAATTACTGTGAAGTAAGAGCTATAATTTTATCTTAATGTTAAAACAGCGACTCTCTCTGTTCCTTGTGTGACTCAACGTCATATCTCTGTTCTGGATTACAGTTTCCTGCTGTCATAAAACGTAATTTCCACTCGTCGTTTGGATCAAATAACGTAGGAAAATATTAGCCTGGTTCCAGAGTTGACCTGAGTATAATTAGATGACAGTTTTGTTTGACATCGGGACAGAAAATAATGTATAATTGATTAAAACCCATACAGAGATTCAGGATTCAACATTCAGGAGTATTTTTTTCTTCTTATTATGGAAGTAACGAGATTATAGTTATACTTCCTCACATGCTGCATAAAACTTGAATAACAGATAACTATAACTGACATACATACACAGACACACACATATACACACATTATATATAAAAACCTGTCATTTTGGAGGATGTAAACAGTAAGATTTTAACATAAGAATGTTTCACGTTATGACTGAACCCTAAACATGTGGAGTTAAATAGTAATGCCCTTTACATGAGTTATTTACAGATTATGAAATGTACATAAGTAGATCATACAAATATACATATGTATAATCCAGAGGGGTATGAAAAGAGGTTAATTTTTTTTAATATTACAGTGTTATGATCTTCAGTAACAAGTTATTCTGAAGTGAGACTATGTTTGTACCATGCAGATACATTAGCTCATAAGAATTTATATAACCAAATATATATGAGCAAGAGGTATAGTAGTTTGTGTGCTGCAATGGATAACCCTTTAATTCTCACCTCCATTAACCATTATTATCCAAAGACCAACCCAGTAAAAATCACAACAGTACATTTATGAAACAAATAGAAAATGAACCTCTGGTAAAACCAATCCTTTGGCCTGTTACAGAAGCTGAATGCAAATTGTACTTAATTTCGACCTGAGAATGAAAACATACTGAGAGTTTCTGGATCAACTTTGTCTACGTCTTATGCCCGTGAAGGAACAGCAAAAACCTGATGAAAGCTGAAGTGTTGCTGGAGTCTTGACCTCTTAAGATTTAAAACAAAAAAATATTCTTGAAGGAAACTGAGAAAGAGAGGAATTTGCTGACAGTCTTTTTTTTTTTCTTTTTCTTTCCACTGACAGGTTTTGTCGAAGGCATCGGTTGAGAACTGGAGAGAATATCCCCTCAATACCTCGAGACCTTCTTTTGATGTCTGAGATGGTTCTTCCTCGCTTTATCCTGTGTATCATACAATATCTGAGAGATGGATACATTGAACCAGGTGAAAAAAGTCACAACAGACACATGAAATAAAATGCTTACTAACCTACTTAAACTGAACCTATGATTTAAATGTGTGGTTGTTTTTAAAGAAAATCACCAATTAAAACACCAGACACTTTCATTCGCATTTCATTATTTAATACTGTAACAATATTATATATATGATATGATATGATTTGACACGCCTGTTATATAAGATGGAAAACATGACGTGCTGTACAAGCCTTATAAAAGTGTTATACAACTGTTTACATCCAGAGTTAGTTTCACGGAGCACTGGGTCTCATGGGTCTTGTATCTCTTATCTTGTTTTAACAGACACCTCAACTGAGAGAGATCTACAGAAAGTCCTGCAACAGCTGGAGCCTCAGATCTCCTTCCTGGAGGAGCTTACAAAAATGGGAGGAGCAATGAGGACTGTACTGACAAAGATCTTGACCAATCAGCAGGCATTCAAGGAGCTGAGCATGGGTAAATATCCAGCGTAGAGTTTATGCTAGAATCACAGAGGCTGGTAATTATCAGACATTGCCATACCACTGATTTGTTTTTTATTTTAGGCTTCAGCACTAAGCAGATTGTGAAAATTATTCTAGTTGATATATTTGAACCTATAAAAATAAATGAAATGAGACACCCCCCCCCCACGGAAAAAGAAAGTTTTCTTCATTTTGAGATGCTCACTGCTTCACTGTTGCAGGCCAAGAAGAGAATTTGTATGCTAAGAAGAACTATGACAAGTATTTGTCAGCACTGAAGAATTCAGGTCTGGTATCAGTGGAGGAAAAAGGCCAGAGTGCTGCTGCTGATGTTGCTGTTGGCGCTGAAGGAGGTGCAGGCGCGATGGTTCTGTTAGGTAAGATAACACATTTATTTTCTTTAACCACCCATCTGTTTCACATCTTCAAAATACAAATTAAGAAAATCATGATATTATCTATTTATTGTCAATATGTTAATTTGAATAATTTATGGTCCCGTAAACCATTATATTATATATTATTATATTATTAATTATATGTTCCTTAAAACACCACAATCCTCTAAATGTGCAGTAAATTCTTTGTCTGCCAAGTTTTATACACATTACACATGCAGCGCCTTTTAAAAGAAAACAGTAAACACATAACTAACGAAGCACATACAGTGATCAAGAGCCCAAACCTTTCATAAATACATTTGTAGGAGTTATAACAGGTGACCTATGTTCTAACTATGGCTAAATTATTTTTTCTGTTTTTCCAGTGGGGTTTGAAACTGCTAATGTTTTGTGTCGAAGTATTTTAATTTGTCAATTTTTTTTTTTTAGGAAACACCGGACCAGGGAGTCCAGATGAGCCTAGTAAAGAAGTATGTGGCAACAAGCACATAAAATATCGATTAATTTTTACTATTTTTAATGCGTTATTTTGTCTACTATTGTCTATTAAATTTTTTATAAATAATCATAAGTGATATATTCTTCCTTATAAAGAATGATAAAGCCGTATCACTGACCTGGGCAGCACTGATGTGTTATTTTCAGGTTATGCTCAATCAGACTTTAAAGTTGAAATTTTGCAGACTTTTTGAAGTTGTTATTTTGTGTTTTCATCAAAGGAGGATCAAGATGGAGGGCAGTCTGTTGGTCAGAGGAAGAGGGTTAAGCTGAGTAGCAGTACTAAAGGTGCATGTAAAGAAAAGCATTAACACTAATGTATGAACTGAACTGAAGCGAAATGTGTATTTATTATGTGTCTTTTCTGTCCTCAGACCCGTGTATTATTGAATCTCTAAAGCATAAATGCTTCCTGGAAGAGTTGCTGTTCTGGACAATAAAATACGAGTTTCCTCAGAAGATGGTCACTTTCTTATTAAACATGTTGCCAGATCAAGATTACAAGGTATTTTCTTTCCCATGTAAAATGTTTCATATAAATTTATGTGCAAAAAAAATCCTTATATCACCTTTTAAGATGCCTGTTTGATCTTAAGTTTAAATTTGATTTCTTTGTATGCCGTGGTATATACCAGGGGTGTTACATAGCTCACTGATTGTGGAAAAGCTGACATATTGTTGAAATTGCACTTTGTAAGATGTCTCAGTTGATCTATTTTGTAAATGGATGGTTCATTAAATTATTCTTATTTCCAGCTCAGTATTTTTATTGTTGCAAAACTACTCCAGTGAAGTGCATGATTTATAGGGAATTTTATTTTTTTAGATTATACTGGGCCTTGGTGCAGCCCCTCTTTTTATGCAAACAAGCTGTTTTATCTCTCTTCCTCCCTCCCTCAAAGCTAGGTTTCTTCTGATTGGTTGCTCCTCATCAATAGAAGGTTTGAACAGCACAGTAGTGTGCGCACACCTGTGTCCCTGAGATGACCTTATTAGGAATATCCAGACTCATTGACATCATACATGGCCTGAAACTGGAGTGTTTAGAGTTGTTTGAAGCCTGAGTTTTTGGCTGAGAGGGATTATTTGCACATATTTGAAACTTTAGTCATGTTAACATAAGTATTTACCTTTTGTAATAGCATATAAACAAAAATAAGAAGAAAAAAATGTTAGTAGGACTTTAAATGTGAATGTTTTCTGTATGTACTTCTTTACATTTTTTTTTTTTTAAAAAAAGGGAAAAATTTGGGATTTATTTTTTAGGTTATCACACATTGCCCAGCCTGTGCGATATCAAACTGGGCTCTTTGTGGCTCTGATATAGCCTCTGAAATAGATGCTCACTATGTATGAGTTTTCGAAGGCAAGCCATAATTGTGTTACGGGCTTTTTGTCTTCCTCTCTGGCAGATCACCTTTACTAAAACATTTGTCCAGCATTACGCCTTCATCATGAAAACGCTGATGAAAAGCCACGAGTCAGATACGATGTCCAACCGCATCGTACACATTAGTGTGCAGCTGTTCAGCAACGAGGAGCTGGCTCGACATGTCACAGAGGAGTGTCAGCTGCTGGACGTCATGGTCACAGTCCTCCTCTACATGATGGAGAGTTGCCTTATTAAAAGTGAACTTCAGGGTAAGTCATCCAGTTTGCTCATTATTTTTGATTAAATGAATTTGTTCTTTCTTTTTTTTTTCATGGTATTTTTCAGATTGATCATTGTTGATATTTTTTGCCTTAACTCCAAGATAAACCTGAAATGGTTTTACTGTATATGCACCTACTCAGAAGGTCCATTATGTAACAAGTAATGTGATCATAACTGCTGCCTTTTTTATTTCTCTTTGTGCAGATCTGTTATGTAAAGCCTTTCGGTTTTCTACAAAAGAATTAAATGTAACTGCTTCCTAAAGAACAAAACACAGCTGCTAATTTTGCCCTTTGTTTTTAATTATTCTTGGTGCTAGAAAAGCATGCACAGATGTTTTCTTTCATTGCCGGCTCCAAGTAAAATAAGCTTGAGTTTTCATTTCCCGGGTGTAGCCCTTTTTAAATGCTGAAGATTTAGTTATTGAAAGTATTATAGTAGCAGCCAGGTGTTGATTTATGTAACACACTGAGCCAAGTCTTTCTTCATTTCTTTCCTCCAGATGCCTAAATACAACTTGAGCTCAATTATCAGTAAGTTGAATGTGTCTCCTGTTTCACTGTCTCTCTTTTAGATGAAGAGAACAATCGGCATGTCGTGGTGAACTGCAGTGAAGCACTGCTGAAGAACAACACCTACTGGCCCCTAGTTAGTGATTTCATTAACATCCTCTCACACCAAAGTGTAGCGAAAAAGTTCCTGGAAGACCACTCATTGTTGATGCTGTGGATGAGCTTTGTGTCATTTTTCCAAGGTAAGCCATATTAATTTCTTTTGTCTGAGCTAAGTTAATCCTTTACACACACATTTTCACACTCAGAGCAGCAGGAGTTATTGTGTATACTTGAGGACAGGTGCAACAATTCAAAGCAAGTTCTTAGCAAAGCATCATTTATGAAAAAGCCTGCTGTCTGTAAGCAGAGCCTTTGTATTGCACAGTTAACACAATAACAGCTCTCCCACTGTGTATCTGTTTGAAGGCAAACTTGTCACCTATCTTATAACTGGCTCACTTGTATCAAGGGTCTGAAATGAACACCCACTATTTTCCATTTAGCAGGTAAATGTCAGAAGCTTAGCCGCCAGAATGGCATAAAAACTTTCTGAAGGTCTCTACCTCATTATGGTGTCATTTAGAGGCATTCTGCTCCCGTGTGCAGTAGTTTAATTACAAAACTTGCAAATTTACTTTATATGTTTGAGCTTTCAGTGCATTTAATAGTAAATATATTAAAGTGAAAATTTCAGATCAAGGCAATATGAACTTTATATCTTGATAAACAAAAAAAAAAAATTTTTTTCTCTGGCCTCTTTTATTAAGTCAATACTGTGTTATCTCAATAAAATGCACTCAAACAAATTTACATGTTGCACAAAGTGTGAGGCCAATGGATATTTTCATCTACTGTCCCTTTTAACCTGTGAGTCAGAAAGTTAATTTCAGACATTGCTTGGATCCCATCTATTGTTGGTATGGTGGTTTCAGAGTTATCAAACCACATGGCTGTCAGAATAGTAATACCCTAGTTTTTGTTATTCAAACACAATAATGGCAAATATAACCCTTGATTTAAAAGATTGCTCCTGCAGATTTAGTTAAACTTCTGTGGTTACTGTGAAAGAGATTTGTTGTCCTCCTTTTAAACAGTTCTTCCAAAAAAAGTGAATTGTGGGCCGTTCGATTCTTTATCACTGGATTTGAATTGTGGTTGGTGCTGCTGACTTGTTGGTGTACTCTACCGCAGTCCTAAAAATAACACTTACCCTTGTGCAGTGGGCCTGAGTATCCTCTTGCTAATGCTATGAGCACAGTGTCACTATTACGCTGTATCCATGCATATTTCACTCCTACCATAAACTGACACGTTTAATGGAGATTTTTTGCAATGCACAAGCCTGTTCACATTTTAGTATGTGCTCTAACTAAAAATATGGGGGGAAATATTGAATTAAAAAAAAACAACAACTTTTTTTAATTAAAACTTATGAGCATTGAGAAGCTGTTTTTGATGTGGTGATTATCTTTTGTAACCATTCTCCTACTGTCATAGGTATGAATCTGAATAAGCGGGAGCTAAATGAACATGTGGAATTTGAGTCTCAGACGTACTATGCAGCATTCGCAGCAGAGCTTGAGGCCTGTGCACAACCAATGTGGGGTCTCTTAACACACTGCAAAGTCAAAGTAAGTGTCACTCATAGGGTGAAGGATTGATGGAGCATGCATTACAAGCATCCAGTGCTGCATGCACTTACTGCATTGTCCTATATCAAATTCTAGCATCTTATTTTATCTGTCATCAGGAAACACAGGAATACACTAAAACTGTGGTTCGATACTGTCTGGAGACCTTGCAGATCTGGTTTGATGCCATTGGCTTCATTGATGAGGTATATTCAAATGGCAAACTGCTATATTTACAAGTAAGCTTCCCCCTCCCCTGTTTAACATAACCTTCTGTATATCTGTCATAGCCTGCTCCAAATCAAGTGACATTTCACCTGCCACTCCACCGCTACTACGCCATGTTTCTTAGTAAGGTATGCCACTGGCTCTCATCTTTTAGCGTACAGTCTATTCTTTTCTGTGTATATGTGTTTTTAAAATTGTTCGGTTAAAAATCCCCAGGCTGTAAAATGCCAAGGTCTGGAGCTGGACAGCCTCCTGCCTGACCAAGAAATGTTGATGAAGATTATGGTGCATCCACTCCAGATCCAGGTATAACACTGGAAGACCACAGATTCGGTTTTACCTGAATGTCTTGTACACATCTGTGCCCATGTGTTTACTAAAACAAGTAAAAGTATCTCCAGAGCACATGGCTTTGGGGTCAGAGCACCTTAACTGATTCTTGACTACCATGTCTAGCATCGTGGTCTGTAGAGACTCGTCACTCAATTAAAACTTTGTTCTGTGTGGATGTAGGCATGCCTGTCAGAGATCCACAGCAACATGTGGGTGAGGAATGGTCTGCAGATTAAGGGACAGGCTATGACCTATGTGCAGTCACACTTCTGCAACTCCATGATTGACCCTGACATCTATCTGCTGCAGGTGAGGATTGCTGCCTCACAGACAATGCTCACTACCAGTATCATTTGCATATATGATTGTTTTGTCATTTGTCACTATTTAGTTGTTAATTCTGCTTTCTCTTTCCTGTTGTTGAAGGTTTGTGCATCAAGACTAGATCCTGACTACTTTATCTCAAGTGTTTTTGAGAGGTAAGCTCTATTTCAGATATTATGGTTCATAAAGCATTTTAAATTTGCAAATAAGTAATTGATAATGCACACATTTTATACACTGTCCTGACTGACGCAGGTTTAAAGTAGTTGACCTGTTGACCATGGCGTCTCAGCATCAGAACGCTGTGTTGGACTCTGAGCAGGAGAGACCGATGCTAGAAGGAGCACTTACCTTTCTGGTCATACTAACAAGCCTTCGCATTCATTTGGGTGAGTGGTACAACAGATACTGCACAACATCTTTATTAGAGTAGCAAGCAATTTACCTTACAGTACATAGAGTTCTTCTAGACCTAATAAATCATTCTTTGCTGAGGCTCTGTGAGGTGTTGATAGTTGGTAGGTCGAGTCACTGTTGGCACGAGTTAATGTAACCACTGTTTCTCTTTGCTGGAGCAGTTTTTGTATGTTTGGCATATATCCCAGGAGTGTCTTTCTTTGCTGTATTACAATAAGAAGTGACTTTTTCACATTCACCCCTCTAATGAAGTCCTTTGCTTGGCTGAAAGCATAATTTGAACTATTTGCAGTATTTGTTCATGGAGATAAACAACAACTTTCAAAATTGTACCTTGACACAAAGGGGCTACACTAACATTCCTCTCTATGCATATATTAACACATAACTCCCGTAGGGAGAAGTTGTTTGCAGACGTTCTGCTGACTGATCCATCCTTATTACAGAGTGCAACAGAACTACATTATGTTAAAAAGACAGTGGTCACAGGCTGGTTTCTGTTTAAAAAACACTTCAGTTCATAGTTATCTTCCCAAACCTGAAAATCAAGCTCTTATTGGAATTTAAAGTGGCAAGATTTTCATTTAAATAAATCATTTTGAATTTATTGAACAGTTAGAATCTTTAGTTGCAGCTAATTATGTAATGAGGTCCTAAACACACAAAATGAAATGAAATGTCTGTACCTTAGTATCTCAGAAAGATGTTGCAAATTGGTGATTGAGCCTATACTCCAGTGATACGTTTGTAGTATTATAAACTCTGTAAGCTCTCAGAAAAAAAACCCCATAAATGCAACATTTCCTACTGTTGCAGCTTCACATTTAAAAGCATTTAGCTCTTTAAGCATACATTTTAAGTAAATCTTCTCTAGTCACAGAAAATGCAGCATTTTTGTTAGTGAGCTTACGCCTTACTACCACTGTTAATCAGAAATGTGTTTACAAAACGTGCCGGTGGTCACTGATTCTGGGTTTCAGCTAGTAACTGACCCATCATTCCCTGCTACATGCCTCACTGTTTGCAGACTTCTGTTGTGGGGAAGCTCAGCATTACTGCTTGATGTCTTCATTAAAACAAAAGGTTTGTTTTGCTCTGTAATTCTGTGACCTGTTACAACCACTGACTCAGGTATAGCCAAGCCAGGTAGTACTGATATCTTTGAGAAAGCCACTTTAATATAGTAGTATAACATGGCGCTGTCAGGCATTTCTCTTATTTTGTCCAGCTTCTGTAGTAGTGAAAGTCAGATCTCTTCTCTGTCAGTTTGCCTTCACGCTCTCCTTCTCACTCTCACCAACAGGGATGACGGATGATGAGATCCTTCGAGCTGAAATGGTCTCTCAGTTGTGTATGAATGATCGTACACACAGTGCACTGTTAGACCTTGTATCCTTCAGTCTTTAACAAAGAAACATTTTAAACAGAAATTGTATTCAGTTATGCATTATATATATTTTTTTTCCTTAAGGATTTTCATAGATCCCTGAAAATCCCAACCCAAAGAGTGGAATTGTACCAGGTAGCTGTAGTTTTGAGGATATGCTCTCTGCTGTGGCTGACTTCAAAGCACCAGTGTTTGAGCCTGGAGGGTCCATGCAACAGGGCATGTACACACCCAAAGGTAGGATATCCTGGTGAATGAGGAGGGAGGATTTACTAACAGATCATTGGACAAAGTAACAGGTGACTGTTTTTTTGTGAAGTGTCACAGATTTTACAGAAATGTCTGGTGTGGTAAAGGCTGACTTTACACAGAACTGCATCTATGTTGTTGACACAATTTTAGAAGCGGTTTTGTTAAAATATAAAAACCAGAAGCAATGTTACGGCTGTCTGGTGTTAGTGTTAGAGCCTCTGGGGCTGCACCCATTCTAAGATTTTCCTGGATGACTAGAAGTTGTTTGCTTAAGGTTTTAGTTGACTAGTTGTTGCACATTATATTATATCTTTGCGAGGTGGAAGAAGATGGTTTGAATTCCAGTGTTAAGAAAGAATGTTATTGCAACAATCAGCTGTCTATCTAAGCATTAGAGGGAGAGCGGCCATTCTTGTTAGGCTACTTAAATGTGTGAAATAATACGTTTGAGCTAGAAGAATGATAGGCGAAGGTTTATCTGCAGTATGTAAAAATTTTTTTAAACAATACCACACTTTAAACTTCCTGTAATTATTATCTAATTAGTAAAGCGATCAGCTGTGTGAATGATAATTTCTTTCACAGTCTGAGTGACTGTCATAATGTTCTGCAGAGATTGAATTTATTTTTTTTAATGAATTTATTATTCCTTTTTTCCACCAGCAGCCAATCAAAATGATCAACTATTGTTTGAATCTATTAGTCTGCAACCCCATCAGCTACAGACAGCAAAAATACAGGAGTGATTTGAGTGCTCGATGAGCTGTCAGCACTGACGAGAATCACAGTTCAGATGTCAGACACATTAGGTTTTCAGGCAATTTAAAATGCATCAAAACCCCCGTTAGTCTTCTGTTCTTAAAATGCTGTGCACCCCTGGCAAAATTTCAATTTTCTGATTAATATAGTCACGGCAGCACGGAGATAAACATTGCAAATAGCTGGTGTTTGTGTTCATGGCATGTTAGTGTGTTTCAACAAATGCTGGGTGCCTGTCCTTGCTGAATGCTTTCTGCTTGGTCGTAGCATCATCACTGCCACAGAGCTTGTAGCTTTGGCAGCATAAAGATGTCTGCTGCCCTCCACTGGCCAATGTTAGCCTTAGCTTTAAGAAAGCATGGAATATTTGAATATGTTCTTTGGGGCTTTTTAGCATTTATTTGATAGGACAGTGGAGAGAAGACAGGAGAGCTGGGTAGAGGATTTTTTTTTTTGGGGGGGGTAAATTGCATCAGGGTAGGTTCAAACCGGGACCTCTGCATTAGCGTTATGGCATACGGGTTGCCTCCTCAACCCAGTGAGCTGAACCAGCTACCAGGAAAGAGTGCAATATTTCGGAGTATTTTCAGACTGAAAGGCCGGGGGAGATCTCTGTAATGAGCAGGTCATTGGGCTCTGGTTTATATTTGACTAGAAAATGCAATAAAAGATGCATTTTAGCACCAAATACTGTGTTATATTTGCGATTTCATTGTCTAGAACTTATAACAAATAGTTCATCAATCCAACAGCAGTCAGACGGTTTACTTTTTTCTCCAGCAAGAAGATCACTATATTTTTACATCATCATCAGATCAGAATCTGTATTCGAACACGGTCCTTGCAACTTTAGTTACTGGGTTTTTTTATTCTTGGTATTCTGTATGAGATAATAGACACATTGTGCTCGGTGCATTCTTGGGAAATGACCAATTGTCATATACAGAATAAGGAGAATAAATGTTGTCAATTTAAAACAAGTATATGTTAAATCTATTATATTGCTGTTCAGACCGCTCCCTTGATGTTGTTTGTGATTAGAAACAAAAACGATAAAGATGGGGCTTAATCTTGAGCATTAGATCTACGTCCTTAGGGCACCACTTGGGGGCAGACTTACACTGCTTATGGTAAAGGTGAAAACAGGGAAAAAGTGAAATAGTGTCACTTTGTACCAGAGATTGCAAAGCATTTCTCTTTCTTTTTGTTTCACCAGCCGAGGTGTGGGAGAACGAGTTTGACCCCATCATGGTTGTTCTGAGAACAGTCTATCGCCGTGATGTCCAGTCTGCAATGGACAGATACGCAGCATTGTAAGTTAACACCGTTGCTTTGATTTATTTATTTTTTCTTTTCCCCCCAAAATATTTTTGTTTTCTGTCACTTTCTAAACTCTGTACATATTTCTTTTTGATGTCTTTGCTCGGCAGGCATTGTGTTCATGCTCAGTCATGATAGAAACTGGACTTCATTATGCTCTGCTTAATTTCATAGGGTCACTTCTCTTACGGCTCATGAAGGGACATGATGATAAGAAAGGTCAGGTCTGCCAGGTTATAGAGTCGATTCCAATGAGATCGCTGTCAAGAGAAATCAGTATTTCAGGCTAAATTGTAATAGCATTGAGAAAAATCTTTCTTCTTTGATTGTGCTACAGATGTCTCGCAAGATAAATATATCAGTGGAGGTGAAAGGGTTTATTTTCTTTCTGGTTTCTGAAGATACTAATTAAACTTAAATTTTCTCTTACTGAGTGTTTCTGTATTTGAAATGGCAATTGATAAGAGCCTTTTATTTTATTTATAGATGGATCACTCGTGTACCGCTTTCACATATATGCTTCCATTTTCTAGGCAGGTATTTGTGTTCAGTACAGATGGAACTAGGGCATATTTCACCCTCGGACATATTGAAGCTGCCTGTGCCACCTTCAAAGTCTGATACGAGGCTCATGTTGCTCATTCACACCGTTTGAATATGATGGATTACATGTCAGGCTCGCCCTGGCTGTATGATAATAATTCCATCATCGCTAATAGAGTGTTGCCCCTTGGCTGTTTTGTTGTGTAGACTGAAATCTTTTGTGACTGTTCAGTGTCACTTCCCCAAACTGTTATTTCTCTCATGACTCAGTATGTAATGAGTATAATTGCTTATTTACATAATTGCATTTCTGATTTGTTTTCTCCCCACCTTTTTTGATGATGATGTCCACTAGTTTGAAACAGTTTGGCATTCACACCGGCAACCCATGGCCACCATACAAGGAGAGGACTCCTCTGCACCCATGTTACAAAGGTCTCATAAGGCTGCTGCACTGCAAGACCCTGCACATTGTGATATTCACTCTACTTTATAAGGCGAGCATTTCACCCACTACCAATGCAGTATAAAACCGCTCTATCCATCATCTTACTTTGCAGTTTGTAGTATGACTTGATTTTTAACTAGTGCTGAAAATTTGACAAAATGCATAAGATGCACCACCAAATAAACAGAACTCATATTGTAGATGAGGCAAAATGTATTTGAAAATGCAAATTCACTGACAGATGATCAGTGATTTTTGGGTGTTGGTATCAGTAATGAGAGGCTAAATGATGCTATGCATGTATAATAATATAAAAGCATACACATTTTGACAAATAAACCTTGGGTTATTTGTTCTCTGGTGTAAACTAATAGTTTAATCATGTTCTAGATATGGATGGATCATCAGAACATGTCTGAACACGTGCTGTGCATGGTGCTGTACCTGATTGAGCTGGGTTTAGACAACCAGATTCAAGACAACAAGGAGGATGAGGTGAGATATTTTGGTTGGTTTAACTTGCAGCCACTGTCCTCACTGTCTAGACCTCTAGTGCCAGTCAGTGTCTCACTGAGCGTTCTTCTTTTATTTAGGAGCCTTGCATTGAGGAGCACTGTCACGACAGCTGGTTCCCAGGCACCAATCTCCTCTCCAATCTCCACCATGTCATCAACTTTGTCAGGGTTCGGGTTCCTGAGACGGCTCCAGAGGTAAAAAGAGAGGCCCCTCCCAGCACCAGCACCGAAGCTGCTTCTTATGGCCAGGTAAAGGCAGCTCAAAGGCTGAGCTGGATTACATTTACATTAATTACATTTGTATTACATTCCTATTTCCACTCTCTGTGCTAAGCTAACTGCAAGCTTGCTTCAGATATATGATAATGGCATGAGAAATAAAGAAAGTAAACATTTTGCCAAAAAAAAACACATTAATGCTTTAAAAACATGTTTAATAAGTACATAAAATTACACATCAGAGGCTGTATTCAGAACATATGTCACCACTAGTAAGTGATCCTACATGGTGCTAAAAGTTCTTAATTAAGAGTTTGTTATTAAGATACAATCACAAAGCTGCTGAGAGGCATTTAGTAAGAGGGGGGTAACTTAACATATCTATCTATATCTATCTGAGGCATTATAATTATTCTGATGAACAGAAAGTGAGAAAAATCTGACAGGTCGTAAAGAATGAAAGATGATGATTTCTGCAAGCTAATTTTAGCAGTTTTGAGACATGCAAACCATCATATGTTGCCATCATATGTCCATGTGTTGCTGGATCATTTTGGCCTGTTGCCACTATAAAAATATATTCCCTGTAAACTTTGCCCTCCCAAATAGGAAATACAGCAAATTTTGACTGCTTGTAAGTTGGTCTTAGTTGACCTATGAGTCTGGATGTGAGGGCTGACACAGCCCTTATTCTTTCTCCTAACTCTTCTTTTAGCTCTGTCCTGTCAAACTTGTGGTTTATTTATCATCTTGCATTGGTGGTTGCTTTATGTGCCACTTTCATATCATGATTACTGTACTCGTTCCACAGAACTCCAGGCGTCTTTCAGGAAATTGGAGAGAGGTAGTTGTTGATGACACAAGCAGCTGCATTAGCCTTTGTTTTATCTGTACTCTGAAAGACTTCCTCTGCAAGTGTTTGTTTGATGCATTTCAAAGGAGGTCTGCCTTGGTGTGTTATAGTGTGTGTATAATGCTATGCTTCAGCAGTTCCTCTCTCTTGACTGCTGAAACTAATTACGTGTGTAATGCAGGTTTGGGGTAAATGCTTTTTAACCGCATGTCAGAATGATTGATGTTGCCTTGACTGGGCTGTATGATGTATGTTTATTTAACAGTGCAGCTCAGGTGCTTTTTTTTTAATGTCAGGTCAGTCCAGGGCAATCCTTCAGATGGCTTGTGTACTTTACATTAGAATTTTCTTTAGGACTCTGGTTGTCCCCAGTGCTGTCAGCAGCAGTGTTGATAAAATGTCATCTGAAATAATGGACATTTTATTTGACTTTTACGTGCATCGTCCCTGTCTGAATATGGTAATGACACCCACCTACAATCCATCAAAGTCCACCAGACTATTAGTTGTATAATATTTGGAAATGGCCTAGACATTCTGTAAAAGATGGTGAAACATGAAGGGCTATTTCATCTTTCTCTGTGTTGTGAGCTTTACATGTAATATGTATGGAGCTCTTGATCTGTATCAAGTTTTTTTTAATATATATTTTTATATATATGATTGTATTTGTATTTATTTATGCGAGTTCCTCTAGAATAATTCATAGAAAAAGGATTACGGTTCTTGAATACCTATGCATAAACAAATGTTTGCGCTAATGGTGTTGCAAGGTGTTTCATGTATAATGTTTGCCAAATATTACATTTTTTTTGTAAAGAAATGTTTATTTTCAATGCTTTCTTAGAACCTTCGTGAAGCTCAGGTGTTCAGCCTCGTGGCAGAACGCAGGAGGAAGTTTCAGGAGATAATCAACCGCAGCACCACCGAAGCCACCCAGGCTGTCAGGCCCAAGAGCTCTTCGACACGCTGGGTTCCACCAGGCACCCCCCCCCAGCTGGTGACAGAGATCCTGGAGATCCGCGAAAGCATGCTCTCTCTTCTCATCAAGCTCCACCAGAAGATGTCGTCCAAGCAGAACTCTCTGTCAGCATCCTGGCTAGAGGACATTGAGATGAGCCGCCTCTCTCATGGAGATGGCATAACAGCCATTGAACGTATCCTTACCAAGGCAGCAACACGCAGCTGCCAAATCAAGCGTAGCATCCAGGACATTTGTGGAAAGGTGTGTCCACCAGTGCCACCAAAGAAGAACAGTCCCACTGACAAGAAAACCATGGATAAAGAGGAAAGGTAATTCTAATTCACAGATTTTCATTTGCACAGCTCAGCACTGCATTTTAAATTTTACTTATTAATTTACTTATTCTTTTTATTAGTATTTTGTCATTATATTTTTTATGATATTTCAGCCATACAGTTATCTTGACGGAGTTGGTGTAGTCATAGTATTGTTATACAGTAAAAGTCGCCTAAGTTGAGGTCGCACAAATCTGATTTTTCTCTAGTCGGATGGCTTCTGCAGGTCCTGATTGTTACTAACGTTAATTCCAATAAAAATCATCTCCTAAGTTGTATCATACAACTCGGATTTTTGCCTTCCTCTGATAAAAAATCTGGTCCCATTGTAATACATTTCTAATTAAATGTGATCGGTTTAGCGCTAAAGCCCTCCTCAGCTTCCATCACACCCACTTCCAATATGTACGATCTACGCAAACTCCATGCTTCGGCTCGTTCATGTTCAACTACACACTCTAACAACGCCTGGAGATCGCTTGAGTGCCTATACAGTCATGTGATTGCTTGGCTTTACTGGGCGAATCAGTTCATTTCACCGGAGACAATCATGGCAAGAGCAGGAGGCAAGCGTAAGCTAAACTCACATCTACGAGTAGAAATATGAGAATATAAAATTTGTGGAAGCAAATTCAGGGATTAAGCAGAAAATCATTGCTGTGAAATTCAATATTAAACTTACTGAATAATTTTGAAGAATCAGATTTTATCCAACTTACACATAAAATGGATTTTTTTACAAGTCGGATGAAATGCCATGGGTCATTTCAATCCAACTCCGCGATGTTTACTGTAATTTATAAGACCTAATCTATTGGTATTATATACAATGAGAAATATGTAGCATGACAAAATAGGTTGTTTGTGTGTGTAAACAAAGAGATATTTTTAATATTGTTTGGACTAGAGGTCCAAATGTGCAAGATGCAGATACACTTTAATGTGGTCAAACAGTCTGTGTTGCTATTGACACTGTAGATTTATACTTAGTTTTGTGGGTTTTGCCTTTTTACCACACATTCACCCATTAGTCGGTGTCTCTCCTTCCCCTGCTATAATGATGATAGAATGGCTTATAACTGTTTGATAATAGTCTGCTTCTGGGGTTGGTTGGTTTCACCCCACAGCCAAAATTAAAGTTACAGCCTCTCCTTTTCTCATGAACTAGACCTGTTTCCATCAGACAGCAGTATAGGCAGTGGCAACTGAGAAACCCATTCTTCAGTCTGGTTGTCGGTACCCCTTAAGCCATCAGTAAAAGCTATTGAGCTGTGACACTCCTGTCAGCATTTGTTTATATCTTCTTATTAGGGACTTAATTTACAGTCAGCTCTCATCCTGTATGCTTGCAGGAATGAGAGCTGAACCCACCAGATTAGTTTAATAATCAGCCTTTAAAATTTTTAAAACACAAACTTGTTGAAATCAGACACATCCCGTGTATGTGAAAATAGCCCTTGTTACATGCACATGCTGTGGGTGATCGAGCAGTCCCTGCAAAACAGACATGCTTCTTCCCATGATACTGCAACACTCATTTAAAAAGGGAAAGCTAATGATAAATCCCCTTAAGAGTCAATCACCGTATTATGGAACACTGTGCTTTTCATCCGTTTAAGAAGTTTGTGTTTCTCTAAATGAAGGACAATCATTTATCACAGAAATGATTTTTCCCTCAACACAATCTATTGCTAGAATTAAAGCAGTTGTAAAAAGTTTTTCAGTAGTTGATTAGATTATATGAACACACAAATGGTATTTATTTGGTTATGATCTCAATGAGCTGTTGAACACATTGCTTAATGTCTACCAAACATTTTACCTGTTCTTCTTTCAGGCGTCAGAGGGCTAGAGAGAGACAGCAGAAACTGCTTGCTGAATTTGCCTCCAGGCAGAAGAGTTTTATGGAAACGGCCATGGATGTTGGTAAGAAAAGGCTGACTGATCTTGTTTTTTTTTTTTTGTGTGTGTCAACTTGTTGTCTGAGTTTTATAGTACAGCTTAAAAAACTTAAATGTGATATGCAGCAGCCACTAGCTACTAATAGCGGAGTGGAATTTTTGTTCAGGATCCAATCTTTATCAAATGTTCGAGTAGGGCTGCATACTTAATCCAACTTTAATCTTGATCATAATTCCATAATTCCTGGCTTCCCAAAATCACGTGATCATGAAAATGCTTGATGCTTCAATAGAATACAAAGCAAATCAAATGCTCCTTAAATCAGTGCCTGACTCCTGTCTGTGTGAGCCAATCACAGCTGTTCCCTGCGGCTGCAAACCCAAGTTTTATGGTTAGTCTTGACGAGTAATACTATGTTAAGACATTAACAACAAATGCAAACATTTGGCACAGCAGAAGGTGAAGAGTTGGTCCCTCAGAAGCTGATGATCATCTGTTGTTTGGAAATACTTCAGATTTAGTGCAAGAGATATTAACCAAGAAGAAATTATGCAACGGGTGATGTGTGTCTGTATCACAAAGCAACAAAACGAATTTATTCAGTCGCCTTAAAACATACCACAAGCTACAGTGTAAAGAACACTTTAGTATTCATTGGTCCTAAATTAATAATCAGTACATAATGAGAGGAGAAGTTATGAATTAGATATTAATGAGCTCAACAGTTAGTCAGTCTAGAATTACAAAAGACAGAAAAGCAATTAAGAATAAACCCATAGATAAACGGTGGCTGGTTTTCAAAGCTGCTTGGAAGAACCTTCAACTCCAAGTACTGTGATTTTTGTGTTTTACTGTCTCTTGTACTTTGCATGAAGTTATTAGGTAATTTTTAAAAACTGACGCATTGCATTATTTTATTTAAACCATCCTTATTTTACCTTTAGTGTCTCATGTTTTTTGTGAAGCACTGTAGGAGAGAAAGACCTTTAAAAAATCATAAAACATATATTACCAGTTTTTGTTTGAAGGGCATTTTACCACTATAGCCCTTGAAGCACTATTGGCTAAAATAAACTCACTGCTGTATGTTTTTGACTGGGGCAAGGTGAGAGTGGGTCGAGTCCGTTCGTACGGTCTCTGCAGGCCTTTCAGAAGAAATTGAGAGTACGGTGATCTTGTGGGAGTGTGGGTGGCTGCTGGCTGTGAGGGCACATAGGATCAAAGCACTAATGGTAGGCTGGACTCCCAGGGCTCCCCCCCTGACACAGCATGGTTAGCAAATGAATAATGGCTGGTGTGTTCAGAAGGAACGTTATGTCTTTCTGAACACTCACTGCTGAGCCATAACTTTAGCTTCAGTGTCAATGCTGGATTTTCAGAACATAGCATGAAAAGCTCCATTATGTCTGTCACGTATCAGTACAATGAAAGTTATTATTATTATGATTATTATTATTAACAGCTGGGTGCTGTTCTTTGGAAAAAGATGTAGCACCTGTAATTTTAAATGTCATGTTATAATTAACCACACATCAAATTCCTGGTTCCTCCTCTGTATTGGGATGGGAGCAGAAACGGTTAAGATGAACCAGACTTATGGAATTCTATGTAGATGTTAGTAAGATTCGTTGTTAACCAGGTTTTGTTTTTTGTTTTTTTTTAGTCAATATATGTAGGTTAGCTCTCATGTTTTTTTTTTTGTGTGTGTGGTTTTTTTTTTTTTTTTACTTTGAATGTAGTTTTAGTCTAAACTTTTCTAAGATTAAGTTGCCAGCCTTCACTGTACAATATTGGGTGCCACAAGTTCACGCTACTGTTGGTGTGCTAGCCATCTTTTGTGTGTGTATGTACACGCATTTATGGCTCTATGTGGTCGGAAGGCCTGAGGGTAGAACTGTAGCACTGACATCTAATGCAAACAGCTTTAATTTCCTCAGGAACACAGTGACCTCTCCTGTGAATATGTTCTCCCAAAAAGCAATAAATCAATTTGTAACACAGCTCGACATTTCTGTAGTGTTTACTGCTCAACTTGAATACAGTTTTTAACATTTAACATCAGTTTCATGTCACCACTTAATTTCAAGTGCTGTGCTAGACGAGCACGGAAGGAGCAGTAGAAAGCAAATCCCGGTTAAATACCCAGTGTTTTTTGAATCCCACTCTGTATGCAGTATGTGTTTAGGGGGACACACTTAGTCATTTGGAAATCAGCACACACCTTTTCAATACAAATAATATCAGAATGATATCATATGTTTCCCTTTTTGTCTTTGCTACCAACAGTCACAAACTAGTGTGAACTCTACAAGTTTATTCAGTACATAGTAACCCATGGTAACCTACAATATGATAGTACTAGTACTCTTTTGATGTCAGGCTTTCTCTGTCTTTGAGTGCCAAATAAATGTTCAATGAGACTGACATAGGATATTGTTATAGTCTGTGATGGTCAGCAGCACTCCTTCCAAAGCCTTTATGTTTTTGGGCTTATTATCCTTATTATCCTGCTGTAGTGTGAATCCTTTTTCACACAGATGAAAACCAGAATATGTGGCATGTCTCTCAAAAATCAAGTAGGACTTCTCCTCTGGCAGGTGTAGTCAATTTTCTAGACCACTCCAAGTACTTGGCCTTGTTTTGCCTTCCAACATGAGGTTTAGAGACACTACTAGATAGTAGTACTACTTTTGTGAAGTTTTTGCTTTTTTATTTTCATACTTTAATGGTTTCTGATTTCAATGTGGTGCACATATTTTTTTATCACTCTATTTCCATTTTGACAGTGGAAATGAGTATCTCTGACTTTAAGATGTGTTGTTGCACATTCCAGTAGAAGGGATTGAAATGAAATTGTTTACTTTTTTATTGGAATTAGGGAGGAGTAGAATTAGGAAGTAGTAGTGCTGCTTAACTGAGATTTTTTTTTTTCTCCAGTTTTTTAACTGACTGGCTTGCAGTGACCTTGCTTCATTATAGACAATTGATCTGAGGTTCCGGTCTACACAAAGAGAACCCTTACAGGCATCATTACCTCCAAGTGTTTGTT
The DNA here is from genome assembly GCA_024447675.2 of Pterophyllum scalare. Taxonomy (NCBI): domain Eukaryota; kingdom Metazoa; phylum Chordata; class Actinopteri; order Cichliformes; family Cichlidae; genus Pterophyllum; species Pterophyllum scalare. Next base: position 52,303 of record JAMQGT020014941.1, on the reverse strand, counting down.
TCTTATTCTTTTAGATGTTTTTTCATGCACCTATGGGTGAAAGTAATCCTGACAAATTATTGAACATAAGTCATAACGTTCCAGAATGTCCCCAGAATTTCTTTCTCCAGCTTTTAGTCATTTGGTGTATGGTTTGTTTGTTTGTTTTTGCTTTTATTTTATTTAAATTTTTTAATTCTTATTTTAGCACTGTTGTGTTAAGTTTTGTGTGAAGTGTTTGAGACAGAAACATAAGATTTTGTCTCTTTTCTGCCAGAATCCCCTGAAACTGAAGCAGCCATGGACCTAGGAGCATCTGAAGTGATGGAGTCTGAGGTCCTTTATGACTGCGTAATCTGCGGCCAGAGCGGACCTTCCACTGAAGACCGACCCACTGGCCTAGTAGTTCTTCTCCAAGCCTCCTCAGGTATTTTATTTGCCAGCAATTTCATTTTCCAATATGAAATGTTAAAAGAAATGGAAAGAACTTGTTCACCTTTTTATTTCTACACAACAGTTTTAGAACGCACTTTTTTCTCTGTTGACTGCCTGACCTTTTTAAAAACTGAGAGCGCAAACCTCTGCCAGGACAGCTGATTCACTGGGCAGTATTTACTTTGAAGGGATTAGTATTGCATTTAGGATATATTCATTTTGTTTTCTTTGTTCATTTTAAATGTACTTTAAGAAGTTTGTAGTGCAGTAAAAATTAGATAGGGGTAGCATGACAGAAGTTTACTTTGATTACAAAAACATTATGTAGGAGTAGGTAATGGATAATAGGTATTGATTTGTAAATAAGATTATTATATATTATATTGCATCCACCAAGGAGGTTATGTTTTTGGTAGCATTTTCAAGCATGCGTGTGCATCATTCTGTCTGTAAACATGATAGCTCAAAAAGCTTTGAATGAATTCTGATAAAACTTATAGGGGACTAGAGTGGGGGCATGTTGACATCCATTAAAATTTGGCTTACATTTTACCAAGGTCTTCAGTGTCAACTTAATGATTTATTTGACCTTGATAAAGAGGTTAGAGGTCCAAAGTAACGTGATATTTGTAATCTCCATAAATCATTTCCTATATGTTATCAATACAAAATGGTAGTAAGAAACATAGTTTGACCTTCAGATCAAGCTATTGACCTTGAAGGAGTGGCCAGAGGTCAGATGTGATATAATATTTTAAATCTTGACACAGTACTTTCTATATGTTGACAATACACACCATACTTATAAGAATCAGTTATGAGGCTTTTTGTCAATTAAACCAATAAATCATTAAGGCCATTGGTGGATGTAAGCCAAATTTTAATTGTTAACATGACCCCACTCTACACTCCTACAAAGTTTTATCAGAATTTATTCAAAAACATCTTGAGCTGTTGTGTTTACAGACAGAAAGACACGTAGACACTACCAATAACAGCCTCCTTGGCGGAGGTAAAAATCACTTGGCACATTTGTTCCAGCGTAACCAGTGTTATGTTTTTGTTTTTGTTTTTTTTGTTTGTTTGTTTTTTTAAAAGCATCATCATTCATGTTGGCCTCTTGCTCATGTGTACATGAAGCCATCTGCTGTCAGATATAACTGCTTTACCATTTTAGGTGAAAAGAGGAGGGAAGATTTATTCCAGTAAATTGCATGTTAAATGATAAATTGGTTATATTTTAAAAAGATTCAGAAGATCCTGACCTTGACACAATGTTTGCTTCCAGTGACCACCAGTGGATGAGCTATAGCATTAATCTTATTAATCAGCAACCAGAAACCATCAACATTTTTTGAGTTGAATTAAATGAGAAGCTAAATGAGCAAGCTCAAATTTCAAACAAAACCCGGATTTTTCTTTAATTGGATAAAATAAGATAAGATTATCTTTCATTCATCCCACATTGTGGGAAATTTCCAAAATTTCTTTAATATTTTCTTGTATAATATTAAATGATAATTGATTGATTTAAAAAATAATTGACAAATGGAGGTGCACACAATCCTTATTAGCAGCATGGATGATGTCTGCTCACTGTCAGTGTGTAACATTTCAATGTACTCTCAATTTGTAGCAGCCATCTTGTTAATGCTTTTGGCCATCTATTTAGGCAGTTATTTATGTTCATCATATTAACTTAAAACCATTGTGACTAACAGCAGTTTATGTGTTGTAGTGCTGGGGCATCGCTGCAAAAACAAAGAGCCTAAAAATCTGCCGACGAGCGACGAGGAGCATGTTTACCCTGCGGACACGTGCGGAGTAGCTAATGATGTCAGGCTCACGCTCATGCAACGGTTCTTTAAAGACGTATGTGACTCACAGAAAACATTGATGCCTATACACTGAAGATTAAAAACTAGATCACTATCACGGATATGGATTTATCTTTGTAAAATAGCATCTTATTGATATTTATTTTAAATATATGCCATTAAAGTGAGAGTCTCAATCTGCAAATGTTCTTAGGAAAATGTAAGATGTTGATAGTCCTTGCTAAAAATATATCTAAAATAGTGGTAGTGACATTTATAGGCCTCTGTGACATTTGTCTAGGTACAAACCACATTAAGAAGCTTTACTGAAAATGGCTTGGCCTTGCTAGTTTGCTTATTATGCCAGCCTTGTGTATTATTGTCCAAACAGTGATTACACTGGTTGACTTGGATATGTTAAATAAAAAGCTGACCATTCAACCATTCCTTCTTATTCTCAGTGAAAAGCTGCTACCTTTACTTGCCTGATAAAACATAAGTAACATGAGCTTATTTGTTGACATTTGTTTTATGCAGTTTGTTAAACTCTGTTTATTTCTCAGCACCTCAGAATAAAATAAACAAATACCCCTTGAAGGTGGGAGTCTGAAGATGTGTTTATATACTCTAATGGATGTTTTTTTTCTCTCTAATGAATTCTACAGAGTTCTTGTCTGCAGTCGGTGTCAATAGGGTGGGATGGTGGTGTCTACGTCCAGACCTGTGGACACACTTTGCATATAGATTGCCATAAGTCATACATGGAGTCTCTGAGGGTGAGGAAAAAAAGCTTGACCTTAGGGAATAATTGGTTACTTTATTGTTTAGATTGGCATAAAGTTGACTGTTTTGTCAATTGGTTAATCTTTCAGGCCATTAGTCAAGCATAAATACCATGATTCCCACTTGCCTTTTTTTTGTTACCATATTTAATTAGAAATTATGAATATATGATGATGGTTGGGGCTAGATTCTCATACATTGATGCTTTTCAACTGAAAATGCAGTTTGGATTTATTTCTGCATGCAAACTGTAAATTTATAGCTTTAAGGAAGTCAAGTGACAGTTCTTCCAGTTCCTCTTAACTTTTGAGTTTAGATTTCATAGGTCGCATTTCATGGATTTTCTTTTTTTTTTCTTTTCTTTTTTTTTTCTTTTTTTTTCCTTTTTTTTTTCCTCTCCCAGAATGACCAGGTCCTCCAGGGTTTCTCTGTTGACAAGGGTGAGTTTACATGCCCACTATGTCGACAGTTTGCCAATAGTGTCCTTCCCTGTCGCCCTGGGAGGGGCACAGAGGCCGGTGCCTGGCACACACCCACAAACAAGAAGACATCTGTGCTTGTAAAAGAGGTAGAAGAACTTCAGGAGAAACTTGGCCTTTTCCCAGTAAGTTTGATAATTAAACCAGACATTTATTATTAAAAACAACCATTTTCTAAATCTATTATTTAGAATAATATAATTGTAGGGAGTGTTGATTGAGATTGAAATGGGGTCTTTTTTTTTCAGATGGACTATTCTTCTCTTTTTTTTGTCATCTAATTGTTTGATCTAAAGTGATGCAATTTTTAGGTCTATAAATGTCTCAAATATAAGTGCTTTTACTCTTTTTAACCTTTTGTTTCCAAATAATCATAAAGCAAGTAGTAACTAGGATGTACAGCTTGAACAGCCTTTAAAAATGCTGAAAACTTTAAAAAATGACACATTTTTGTGTTTTATCCAAATTTTTAAAAATCATTATATACCCATGCAACATCCATTTTCAGCTTTCACATTACCACCAAATAGATTAATTTACTTAATCGCTTCCCAACCAGACTAGTCCATTTTGCCAAAATGTCATGGCAGCAACTCCAAATGGTACTCAGTAGTTTGTATGCCCCCCACATGCTTGTATGCATGCCTAACAACATCGGGGCATACTCCTAATGAGACAACAGATGGTATCCTGGGGGTGTCTCCTCCCAGATCACTATATACTACAAAAATAAAAGATTCTGATTCTGATCTGTACCAGGACATCACTGAGCTCCTACACAGTCTGAGGTGTAACCTGGCAGTGTCAGATGGACCAAAACACAATGTCCCAGAGATGTTTTATTGGATCTAGGTCAGGTGAGCGTGGGGGGCCAGTCAATTGTATCAGTTCCTTCATCCTTCAGGAACTGCCTGCATACTCTCGCCATATGAGGCCAGGCATTGTTGTGCACCAGGAGGAACCAGGACACACTGCAGCATAGGCTCTGACAATGAGTTGAAGGATTTCACCCTGATACCTAATGGCAGTCAGGGTGTTTTAGCCTAGCCTGTAGAGGTCTGTGCATCCCTCCATGGATATGCCTCCTAAGACCATCAGTGACTCACCACCAACCCGGTCATGCTAGGTGATGCTACAGGCAGCATAACGTTCTCCACAGCTTCACCAGACCTTTTTACATCTGTCACATGTGCTCTGGGTGAACCAGCTCTCATCTGTGAAAAGCACAGGGCACCAGTGGTGGACTTGCCAGTTCTGGTATTCTATGGCAAATGCTTTCGAGCTCCATGGTGCCAGGTAGTGAGCACAGGGCCCACTAGAGGACATCTGGTCATCAGGCGACCATCAGGAAGTCTGTTTGTTCTTGTTTGGTCAGAGACAGTCACACCAGTGGCCTGCTGGAGGTCATTTTGTAGGGCTCTGGCAGTGTTTTATTCTGTTCCTTCTTGCACAAAGGAGCAGAATACTGGTCCTGCTGATGGTTTAAGGACCTGTTCAAGAAACTAATGACACCAAGCAGATACTTAGGGACTTTATTGTCAGTACTTTAAAATTATAACTTTATTTTGTAAGGAGGGGGAGGAGCTTACCATTTTGAAAAACAAAACTTGTCTTAGGTTGAGCAGTATTTTGACTTAACTTTGCACTTTTTGTTAATCTCGAAGACGGAGTCCAACTTGAGTAAAGAGATGGAGCTGGTAATCAAAGACATCAAGAATACCACGCAGAAGAAATACATGGACTATGGCAAGAACCCTGGGTCCCCTGACAATGATTTTCTCTTCATGTATTCAGTGGCAAGGTAAGAGCCAATTAAAATGCAAATTTACAACCATTTATTGGCTTAGCTCTAATAACTCTGTGACTGTGAATTGAAAAAACACAATTTTTGAAACGTTCAGAGAAAAAATATAGGGAAAAGGTGAATATGATGAATAAATTGAGAAATTAGCAGCAATGTTAGTGACCCTGGAAGATGTGGAAGGATATCATCTGATAAACTGGTTGCTTTAGTGGTGTGCTGCACTGTTACTGCTCAGCCTTTCTGGAAAATAATACTGCCCACTGTCATTCAGTTCAGAAGCAGCAATTCACTTTCTGTTTTTGTGAATTAGTAGTCTCTTTAACCTGCTCTTCAATTTTGAGGGATGCTCCAGGGGTCATGGTAGTTTGTCTATTCAGTTTATGAGCGTTTTGAAGACTGTGATTGTCTTGTTACTACTTTTGTTACTGTTCTGTATGTGAGATCTTCATAAACAGAATTCTTCTGAATTAATTTGTGTGCATCAAACAGACCTTTAACCTTATGGCAGATTGGAGCAGAGGATAAAGGGCTTTGTGAGACTCTGTATTTAAGTAGCTGAGCAGAGTTTGTCTTGGATAAAGACACCCCCGTCAAAAAGGTTGTAGTCAAATTACACATTTTTTTCAGATAAGGTAAAACAGAGTTAGGCCCTTTTCTGTGTGTTAACTGATCAGGATTGAATGCATAGTCACTCCATCCAAAGGCTCTCCTGAGCCAGGAAAACCCCAGCTGGTACTCAGAAAACCTATTGGTGCAGACTGTTGTGGTGAAAAAGTAAACAAGCCTTTATTTATCAGCTGATCTACATTCCATCTATTACCTGTGGTGAGCTGTGAATACTGACCGATTTAGGAAACGATAACATTTATTATATATTATATACTGATGAAATTTATTACATTTTTGCATTGGTACTTCCTCAGAGTTGTAGTAATTTCTTTTTTATAATTTCTTTTCTAAGAACCTTGTTAGGAAATTATGGTAGTTCTATGTCTACAATAAGCAGTGTTTTGTTTTGTTTTGTTTTGTTTCCAGACTTTGAGTGCTACTGTGATATTACAAACAAGCCTTGTCATGAATGAATGAAATTATGGATTTGGCAGAAGTTTTCCATTCAGCTGGAAAATGATGAAATATTAATAGTGATTCGATTCAGTGTCCTTCCAACCTTCATGGATTATTTTGATTCACTGCTTTACTTCTTGGAGCTTCCTCTTTCTACACAAAGTTACACATTTTTACACACTTGAACACACCACTGACTATTGACTGCAGTAGTATAAGCGCCTTTCTGCTCTTCTGTTTGTGTGTTAATGTGAGATCCTCAACTTGAATAACAATGATCCTTCATTCAAAAACACAGCAGAATCATCTGTTTAGTGTGGACAGTCTTACTTTTCTAGGTTTTTACTGCTGAAAGGCTTCTTAAACACCAGTACTTATTTTCAGTACCAGTTTTTAAGTAGTACACCAGAAATTTGTACTAAAAATGTGCAGATTAATTAGCATTTTTTTCTCAGTTACTTAGAGCTGTTTCTCCTTGTACTTCTCATTATTGGTCTTCAAAGTGTTTTCTGAACTAGCATAAGCAGCTTTGTCACTGTAGTCTGTAGTAAAATTGTACCGACTCTTACTATCTCCCTACTTACTAGGTCTGGTGGAATACAGAGTGATTACACACTCTCTGAATACATCTTTCAGGTGTTCCTTCTCAAGCTCGTCAAGTCCCAGTCTCTGTTCTGCTTGTTCCTCACTGGCACATATTCACACGTTTCACAATCTTTTGTTGTCTTGGGATTAAATAGCAGTGGGCAGTGCATATGATGCAGCTGCAGCATTTCAGTTTAATTTTGGAATTAATTGCATCATCCCTTAGCCACAAAATATAATGGAATAGGCTGGAAAGTAAGAAATTACACAGTGCTTTCTTCATTTTTTTTGTGTGTTCTCAGCAGACTGGTCACAGGTAAGAGAAATGACTGCCCTCCAGTTCACCTTGGGGTCTCAGACTCCACCCTACTCCCATTCCAAAAACTTTGCCCTTTTTGAAGCGTAGCCATCGAGGCCTTTTGCCCACCCAATGCTGTGGTTCCCTCGGCCCTCCACCCTGAACAGAATGATCCCTTGAGTGTGTCTGGGTGCCTGTTGGCTCTCTGAAGTTCAATGAACAGCGCAAATTGCCTGAGGAGTGGAAAATTCCTCTGTCACAGGGGTGCTCTTATCAGCAAAAGCCAGATGGAGCTTCACCGTGGCTGCATTATCTATGTGAAATTGCTTTTTCTCCCAGGAAACCCGAGGATTTGCCCCCTCCTCACCGGCCCACAGGAAGAAATAGCCAGTGGTAGGCTGAAAACAGGCCCAGATCAGTCTTATTTTAGTGATTCCTATCTGTTTTTACCATCTATGCACTTTCCATTTTTTCAGTGTTTTAGTTCTTTGCATGAAATTGCGTGAATTAAAATTCACAAGAAAAATATGTCTGTGCATGAGAAGTACATATCGGGGATTATGCACGAACTGTAGTCGGAAAGGCTTTTATGCTAATGGTCTAGCTTGTGCAAAATCAGTCTTGGAAAGCTGTCATTTATTTGATACGGAATTGCTGCTGCAAAACAGGCGCATTAAATGGCAAATGGCTTGACTAGGCAGCATCCTTCATCTTCCTAATCAAATTGGTAAAAGAGGCAGGCTATGTAACCAAAAGCTGAATATGATGATCCTCAGCCATTTATGCCAATAACACACCCTCCCTTGCAGACATTCACACTCGCTGCTCTTGTGCCCTTGTGCTTGTGTGCCTTTTTTTCCTGTAAGTGGCAACTGACTCAGTTTATACATAAATAAGACCATGTTAATACCATTAAACATGTATTTTGAGTGAAATGTTGCCATATAAATACCCACTAATTGACAGACTTTATTTGATTGAAGATTATCAACCAACTTTGTATGTTCTCTCACCTTAATGTATAGGGGCCTGCTGCTATATGGTTTTTAGTTGATGAAAAGCCAGTGTGCGTGGTTGCCACATAGTACAGTGCAGAGTTAAAAAAAAAAAAGATGTGTAGATGGTATGACTGAGCAGGTCTCTGCGCTACTGATTAAACCAGAGCTGGGTCATTAATTCAGCACCCAAGTAAGATGAGGCCTGCGGTATGGTGCTGGTATGTATTATAATATTTCTTAAATTTAATATGCTGAGTTGTGAATGCACTTTTGAAAACATATAGAGAAAACATCAGCAAGAAGCAAAAGATTCTTTGATTGACCATTTGCTAATCATCATCAATCTAAGCTATGATGCGATCAAAGATCTAGGAATCTAGTCAGACATGCTCATACAAATTTGTAAATGTTGCTGTAATAATTTTCAGTCACCTCTTTTCTGTCAGAGATGGCCAGCACAGTTGAATCTGTGCTCTCTGACATATCTGTGGGTTACAGTTCTTAAGTTTTATTAGACCAGTGAAACTTTCCCCTGGATATATATGAGTGTGTGTTTATTTATTTATTTATCTATATTGCAGATGTCATCTTTATTTATGTATGTATGTGTGTATGTATGTATGTATAGTGTGTTTCACGTATGTACCTGTTGAACTGTCTAATATATGTACCGTCTGCCTAATAATGCTTATGACCCTGTCACCTCAGGACCAACCTGGAGTTGGAACTTGTACATCGAGGAGGAAACTTGTGTTCTGGAGGAGCCAGTGCAGCTGCCAAACGCTCATGTCTCAGTGAGTAGCTACTCCCTCACCTACTCCTATTTTATGTATTTAAAGTAATTTTTAATTAGTTTTATATACATTGTATTTGGTCTGATATTCCACAGAAAGACACAAAGTGTGACACTTATGGCCCAGTGCTACTGAATTTTTAAAAGTTAATCACATTACAATATGAAGAAATTCTAATGACCCCCCCCCCAATATCTCAATTTATTTTTACATTAATAACAAAGTCGAAACATCCGAAACGCACATAAAACGAACAACAGTCTGCATCTCCTATCCAGTATATAGCACTACATATATTTAAAAAAAAAAAAAAATCTCAGAAAAAGGGTAAAAACATAAAAAAAATGTTCACAAAGTTCAAAAATGGTCCCCAGGCCTTTTCAAACTCCTCTCATCTTGTTTGTCCTTTAGTATTGTTATACTCCTGTCTTGGAGTAAGGAAGCACAACATGAAATTTAAAAGGGAGTGCCCGTCCCGGTTTCCAAACCAGAGTCTAACCAGAGGTTCACAGTTCAAGGCATTGTTTATTAATACACGCTTGAGAGCAGAATATTTATAACTGAAAGTGAGCTACTCCAGGGTGAACCAAGGCCAAAATAACAAACAAAACCAGCTATATTTCAAAGAATAGTGCTGTGTAATACATTATTTTTTGTAGTGGAAGATTTGATGACCTTTTTATGATCACATTTACTGAGCCTGTTAACAATTCATTTTTCCCAATAATTATTATACTGTATGTAGGAGTGCAACAGTTCTGAAACTGACACAGATTTCATGATAAAAACTACAATAGCATGTCACAGTTCCATCTTCCTGTGCAGTGATGCTCACATGGAGCTGTAAATGCTAGTTAAAGCACACTGATCCGGTGAAAGCTGTCGTTTTTGAAGCTCTTCCAATAATGAGGGAACTGGAATTAGAGTTAGAGCCACAAGGTTTTGCACACAATATTTATGATTTTGCCTCTGTATACTACCAGGGTGGATTTCACCTTTAACTTAGTGAGTTTAACAAAAGTATTGCATTAACTGTTTATGAATACAGCCATTTTTAGACCTTTTGCAGTTTTTTGTGATTTTACAAAGTTATAAATTAAATTTAGTTGTGGAGAATTGTTCTACCGTTAATGATATATCGTGTTTACAGTGTAAGACAAAGTTGATGCAGGAAAAAATGCAGTCTGTTTTTGAAGAAAATGTGGGTCTTGTGTGGTGCAATGTCAGATTAGGAAATGTATTTTGCTGTTTAAGATCAGTTACTCTGACATGTGTTACCACAGGTGGATGCATGCCATTTTCCATCAGCTGCTATGTAATAAACTGTCTGACTTGCAGTCAAACTCATTTGTGCATTTGACTTCTATAGCTGAACCACCAAAAAAAACAAACAGAGGGTCGATTAGAAATGGCAGGAAAGGATAGATGCTGTCCCAGGTGAGCAGTTGGGAGCAGTCGGGGTAAATGAAGCTGACAAATGGGTCAAGTGCTGACTTAGTTGATTGTGTCACAGCTGACAAGGGCATGTGTCTAGGACAGGATGAAAACTGATCTTAGCTGAATCTCAAAGGAAAATAAGACCATTAAAATGAATTATCAGTTCTTAGAACACAGATTAATATCAGATTTAATCAGATGTAAAATATAAGTGAATGAAGGGTGGATTATTGCAATAGGAAGTGTGGATTGTGAGTCTGGGGAGAGTTAAGGTTGCCGTGTAGCCTACACCCCATTTTCCATTTCTTTAATTGTTCTGTCAAAGTTGCGGCTGCTGCACTGAAATGGCCTGTCATCCCTGAGTGGCTGAAAAGAGATTTCACACCAGAGGTTTGCCATTTTTGAGCTACATTAACCATGTAGCCATGCTGACAGCCAAATTTACTCAGTTGCAGCACATTAGTGTTCATTCTTCTTAGGGAAATGAATTTAAAGGAAAACGGCCGACGTTAGCTAACTGTGAGAGCCCATGGGGGTTTTCCTAAGCTTGTTTCCCAGAAGGCACTTGGTCTTTTCAAATGCTGAGGATACGATCGACCACAGAAGCAAGCTCTCTTCAATTCCCTTGAGATGAGCTAAATCAAATCTACAAAGTCCAGCCTTCAAAATGGCATCGGTTCTGGGTTTTATTAAACCGCAAATATTTGAATTAATCTTTGGGACTACACAGCTCCTACTGTGCAGGGACATTAAAGGCAAATCATGCTGACCTCAGTCATGTAGTCTTCTAGTGCACGGTGAGTGTCGACAGTGGTATTTGTGTTCTTTGACTGTGCGTGGCTGATGTGATTTTACATGAAGACCACTATGCCATGAGATGTGAGTATACAGCAGAATTCCCTCAGTGAAACTCTTTGCTGATGGTATGAAAGATCTTCTTCGTAACATTTATGACATTTTAAATGGTTAGAGTTTAATAAATCAAATGTCTGACTGGGTTAATTTTAGCTGCTTTGGTTTCAGGTTTTGGGCATTTAAGATTTTACCCATTGTCCATCCAGCTGTCCATCTTCTTAACTGCTTATCTAATTCAAGGTCCTGTTCTTTCTGGGTACTCTGGGTTTAAAGCCAAAATCGAGAGCTACTTATGATTTAGCTGTTTTGTAACACAAAAAAAGGGAAAATCAAAATGAGTGCGGGTGGTTCTGTAGGTTTGATCACACTGAATAAAGAGAAGAAATCCTAGAAGAGCACAGCAATTAGCCAATGGAGCGCCACAGTCCTTAACTCATCTCAGCATTCAGGTCTTTTTTTCTACCTGGTTGGCACATGCCTCTCGCTCCTGAGGTAGTACCTCTTTATCGTTAAACTTTCCTCTTTCCCTTTGTGTATTGCAGTTGTTTCTGAATAGTGAGCTTTGCTGTTAATACTGATTTGTAGCAACTAATAATAATAATAATTTTCTGCCATGACTATATATATATATATATATATATATATATATATATATATATATAGATAGATAGATAGATAGATAGATAGATAGATATAGATAGATAGATAGATAGATATAGATAGATAGATAGATATAGATAGATAGATAGATATAGATAGATAGATAGATATAGATAGATAGATAGATATAGATAGATAGATAGATAGATATAGATAGATAGATAGATATAGATAGATAGATAGATATAGATAGATAGATAGATATATATAGATAATTTATTTTTATTTTTTTTTAATTACACAAGGAAATAGGATTTTAATTTTTATGAAGCTAGCATAGACGGCCATCACTGGATTCACCTCTCCTCTATTCTTTGCCTCTACCAGGTTAATTCCTGGTATGAGGTGAGTGCCTATTTTTTACCTGTGGAGGGCAGTGTTGCTCCAAGTATAGGTAGGTCACACAAAAGTCAAATTGCAATGCTGATTCTGTGAAGTAGTTTGCTGCAATACAGCATGATGATTCACTGTCAGACAGAATCCAGTAAGATTCATGTTGGTCATTATAAAAGTTGGGCAGAAGTTGCACATATGTGTATGTACTTTACATTGCGACTTGTGGTTTATTGGAGGTGGTATCACAGTTCATGTGTTTCAAATCTGATTGTCTTAGTTTTAATTTTGAGGTTGAGTTTAGATTTAAGAATGCCAGATTAGTTTGTGCTAGTACTTTGACATATAAAATCTAAATAGTAGGCTAGTTCACTGTCTTTTGTGTCGTGCCATAAATTTTGGCACTCGAAATGGGTCCAGACAAAGACAGTTGAGGCTCTGAGGTGTTCTGCTATTAAAAGCCTGCATATAAACGTGCAAAAGTGTGTGCACAGGAGGTCTGTCTTCATGTTCCATTAGTTTCACAACGAACAGGTGCAGCCCAATTGAAGAGTTTGCTCAAGGCTATCGAAATCAAGCACGAGTCCATCTGGCCTGGCCTGGTTCTATCTGAGCCAAGCACTAGCCTACAGTCAGCTCAAGTCAAGTGCTTTTATCGTTTGAGCTACATTGAATGCTGCCATGACAATAGACACAGAGATAAACCTCATAATAATGGCGTGTTTTGTCTTTGCCTCTTTCAGATCAGCTCTTCCACGTGTTGGCCATGCACATGCGTCTGTACAGCATCGATTCAGCTTACAACCCCTGGACAAAGTTGACTCAGATTGCACAAAATAAAGAGGCAGAGTGAGTGATGTAAAGTCTTAAGTACCTCCTGTAACAGTAAATCTATAAATCATTTCATATATTGCTCATACCTTCCAGGCTTTACTGCTTTTCATACAGCTCTCCCACTCCCCCACCCCCCACATAAACATGCAATCAGAGTGCCACTTTGTCCTCTCTCTAAACACCACCATTTCCTCCTGCCCCCAGCCGCTTTTCCTCCGCACAAAGAGGAGCTAAAAACAGAAAAGGGACCATGCTTGGTTTCCATAGATACGAATAATTGCTACATCTAGCAAATTACCGGGCACTCCACAGAGAGCAAAACGACCCTTTTGAATTCACTGTGCTGAGAAACAGCGGCATCACACTGACACCGCACCAGGACCGTGCCTTGGCTTTCAACTGTCCACCTAGTTTCAGCAGGAACCTGTATTTAACAAGGCGCTCATTCACTCACACACACACACACACACCTTTCTTAGCTTTGGATAACTACTTTTACATTTGAACATCTTTGAACAACTGAATATTCTTGCATGCTGTAAAAGAAAAAAAAAGTCATTTCAGCAGTTAACAGTACAGTATAAGCCTTTGCAACCTTTCCTCCCTGTTAGTGTTGTAAGACAGCTTTTACACTTGTTACTGTTTAAGTGCTCGCAGCCATACAGTGCTCTCAGTGGACCCATTTGCCGTTTAAAAATACTTTGTTAGGGTTTTGGGAGGAGCAGTGTCATTGACACCCTTAGGCATTCAACATTATACAGTCTGCTTAAATAGGACAGAGAGAGATGTTTCTACATAGATGCAAAACAAAGCTCTCACCGTATTATTTATGATCGAATCAAAAGAGTATTCCAGTAAAATTTGTTAGATAGGAGGCAAGGTTGAAAGCTCTCTCTTATAAGGCTTTCTTCAAGTGCACAGAGGAATTAACTGGCGAGTGGTTTGGTAATGGAAGGTATTATTCTTTAAGTGCAGTTCCTCTAGTGCAAAACCCCCGAGGTCTTTCAAGGATAGAAAGGAGATGGGGACCTCGCTAAATTGTCAACAGAACAAAAGACATTTAAATGGAGATGTCATGGCACACAAATTGAATATGTAACTAGGGCTGCATTAAAGATACAAGAAACGCCTTTTCAAGCTTTGTATTAATTCAGCGCATTTACACAGCAGGACCTTTGTCCTCATACCTTTTTAGAGCCTTTTTCATATATTCAATAAATAGCATTGCTTCCTTTATCTGCCTGCTATATAGATGGCTTTTTACCAGTCAGACACAGGTGACTTTGATACAGATGTTCCTTATTACTTTATTAAAATATGGCGGGGTGTTTAGAGAAGCTCCAAAATTTGCATGATATTTCTACCACAGGTTGGATCTTGAAACATATTTTGCTGGTGAAGCTTAGAAACCATTCTGGGCACAGGTGACGCTCATGTCTGCTTCTGATCGTAAAACTGCAAAGATATTTGTACGTCAGATTTATCATTTAAACTATTAGAAAATGAATTCAGCTGCCCTGTGTATGAGGTTAGCTGTAAAAACATTTCAACAAGAAGAGACATGTCTTAGTTTTGATAAGTTAAATTATCGTCACACTAAAATATTGGTGTACATGTCTGAAAAACACACACAAGTAACTAGTACAGCTCATATTTACCATGAAGAAAGCACCCAGTTTTAGTTGATAAAGCAATACATGTGCATCCCAGGGTTTTTTCCCTATTACTATAGCTATTTGACTTGAGATTAAACTTGTGCTTTTTATTTTTTCTTTTCAGTTCCTTTGATGAAGAAAGGCCTGAGGTGCCCATGCTGTTTCGAGACGTCCCGTCGCTTCTGATTATCTTTGTGCTAACGATGCCACAGTCTCTGCGTAAAGGTACAGTAATTCTTTCTGTATCATAATACTACAAGACAGCAGGGGCTTTCTCAGTGGATGCTCTGTAAGGGTAGCCCCATTATCAGTTGTAATCCAGGCTGTGAGCTGAGAAGAAGCATTTCACATCTCTTATCTGTGCTGCTGTTGCTGCTTTGGCTGTGGGGGATCAGGAAGACATGACCCTGATGATGGGAAGGCCCTCACCTCCTTTGTGTGCCCTTCATTTCTGGCTTGTTGCTGCATCTGCTCCACCTTACCTCTAAACTGTGAAGAGCCACCCCAGAGACCTAAGTGGAAGTCCATTTAATCGTGGAAGTGATTTTTATTAAGTTTTTTGTTTTTTTTTAAAGGATTGCCAGATTGTTTTCAAGATGGTGTTGTTTAATAGCATGTGACACATTACTGAGGATATGTAATGATTATTACAATGTTCTAGTTGCATTTCTTGCATGGTGTGAGATGGTCATTAGATGTGTTTTCAGATGGATTCCTTTATGAGAAATCGAGTGGGATGTTATCTGTCCCCAAGAGGTCCGTTACATGCGATTTCTATAAAGGGAATGGCCTGCTTTTTAAAATCTTACATTTAATTGTGTGTAGTGACACTTGGCACAGTGATCAGTACAGAAGCTGTCAGCAGCCCTTTTTCTACAGAAGAAAACAGATTGCGCTCTTTGTTGCTCTTCTCGGTGGCAACCTAAATACCTTTCAGACTGCATTTTCCAGCTGAAACACTCTGCTAATTACTTTGCAACACAACACCCCCTGTGAATAACTGCCATCCTCCTTCAACCAGCATGTTTGATGCCAGAAGATCTTCCTGAATTCAAAATGGCACAATGCTCACAGTGTCACCTTTTTGTCCCTTTCTTTGTAGAGCACTTTACTTGTGTGGTGAAGATGCTGTACAACCTGCAGTTCACTCAGGCTCTGACCGCACTGTCAACAAAGTTCAGCTCAGAGGAAAGGCAGGCCTGGAGCACGTCTGGAGCACTTAAGAAGGTAAAAGTGAAATCCCATTAGTGTTGTTGTGCTTTGTTTTGTTTTTTTCTTCTTCTTTTTTTTCTTCTTCCCCTCTCCTTCAGACAAAGTGGTGACTGCAGGAGGAGACAGAACCACTTGAGTTTGACCTTTCTGCTAGTGATGCAGTATACTGGCCATTTCTTATTTTGTATTAATATTTATTCTCTGGTTTTGGTGTTGTTTATTTTTGACCTTTTGCTTGCATTTCTTTATGTATCATTTTTACTTTGCCTCTTGTGCAGTTTGCCTCCTCCTCTGTAGTCTGTGAATCACCAGTCATTATGTCAGACTTAAGGCCACAAAAAGATGGTCACACTGCAAAGATAATCACTAGCACTGATGACTTCATAAACCTTAAAGTGCTACTGGAACTGTTGTCACTGTTTTGGGGTCTTCCAAGAATTAACATTATCATTGAGTCCAAATGATATCTCCTACTTGTTGAACCACTAGAATCCCAATTGTTTGTGAGCACCAGCTTCCAGCACTGTAAATCACTGCGTGCAAGTTGCTGTTTAGTTGTATTAGGCCCTGCAGTTTCAATTATGCGAATTCCACAATCGACAGTATCAATCTTCATTATCTGGAAAAGCGGTGTTGCTGGAGAGTGCTGTATTAATTGGCAATCTGTCTTCAGTCTATTACTATTGTATTAGTGAGCGGCTGGCTTGAAAGTCAAAAGACAAATGGCTGAAACCCTCCTCTTTGGGGTGTTGCCATCTATAATGGAAGTATGGATTTGTATCTTCCTCATACACAGCTATGAACAGTGGAGCGAGGGCATTCATGAGCTTCCATTTTAAAACACCCAACGAGAACAGCAGCCACGCTATTGTAATCCAATTGAATTTGGTCTTTAAATAAAAAAAGATGCAGCATGAAGAAATATCAGAGCTTAAAGGAAGGAAATCAGTAGACTTGAAATTCCTCCCCTATAAATCTATGACAAAGGACAGCAGACGAGATAAGGTGGCTGTTTTATATTCCGCCACCTTCAGCTTGATAAATGCTCGCAGCTTTTCCTCTATATAACATACTAGCCAAACCAGGTGAATTTTTATCAGAACACACATTCAGTAATGCCTGTACAGCTTATTAGATGTTATATTAAATAATTATTCTGCATCAGTCATTATATTCTATAATGCAGAACCTGTCAAGGATGTGCCCTACCTTCCTAACTTTTTTTTTTTTTTTTTTAAATGTACATGAGCACTTAACTTTTTTTTTTTTTAGAAATTACCCCCACAGAAGTGTCCAGTACGGTCATTTAACAGTTTTAACCTGCAAACATCCCAGTTGTCCAGTTACTCCCAGGCTTCTGGAGGCTCATAAAGGTCCAACACTTTATTGAGACACTCCTTTTTGGTTTTTCCTTTTAATTTATCACACATTTGCAGATGTTTCATTGCTGAGTGGTACAGTAGATTTTAACATCTAAAGCTCCTTGTTATAGGTTTAAGTTTATGTAATACTGGACACGAGACACAGATAAACATGGGGAGAGACCATAATAATATGAAAAGAATGAGAAAAGTTGTATTAATGTTCACCTGTAGCTCAAAGGGTATGTCTGTTGTTTTCTTCCACAGAACGCTGCAAATTCTGAGAAGACTTTTGAAGCACTGCTCAGTCATGTTATCAGTGAGCTCTCTAAGGACAAGAGTGTCTACAAGGTGAACGCTGAAGAAACCGCAATGGTGAGACACTAAAATGACTGCTTAGAGCGTGACTGTCTTCAGGATTACATTCCTTCTCCTCCCTAACCTTTTTTTTTTTTCCTTCTGCTCTCTTTAATTTTCTCTTTAACAATAAATTGCCCATTACCCTGAGACAGTGGTCTAATATCTCTAGTAATCTCTAGGGGAGATATACATCACTGTATTATCAGCAAGCCGTTGGCTGATTATTGATCAGGTGTTACTGCTGTTTCCCTCTCCAGCTGAGCTCTAGTGTGTGGTCCCCGCAGTCTATCGAATTCAGCCTGCAGCAGTTCTGCCTGCCCTTCCTACGCCTCTCCTGCCTTCTGCAGCACCACCTCTATGGAGACAACCTGACTGGCAGCTTGGTATGATTCATCATAAATGTCATCCTAAATGCTAAAACTGCCCATTTAGATCATGTGATAGCAAAGTGGTTTGCCTTCTTACAGGAGGAAGAGGAGTTTGCATCCTTGGCTGTGTGTTTAGGGCTCTTATCCTCCGCCCCTCAGCCTGCCAGCACTATGCAAAGTGCCTCGTGTCTGGAGTGGGCAGTCAACGCCTTTGATTTGGTGACGCAGTGGTGTGCTGAGGTCGCAGAGCTCTCTCAGATGCATGCTGAGCAGTCACTGGTATGTTTGTGGACTTGATTCAAAAATGTTCACAATTTGCAGTTGTACAGTGTAAGTAAAGTTTGTTTGTTTTTTAAATGTCAGTCAACACCAGAAAATTTAATTTAACTTAATTTGAAGGTAAAGTGCCAGAAATGATTCCTGTATTTAAAGTTCTACTGATGTTTTACATTTAGCCTTTGTTGTATCTGTCATATGTGTCTAGCTATCTTTTAGGAGAATAACTGTACCATTGACCCATGTCTTATGCCCTGCTCCTTCAGCACTGCAGTAATCTCAGATACTGTACATCACTTGGTTAAAAACGTGAGGTGTCTCTTATCAGTTTAGTTTGCGTCAAAACAATCCTTATCATCAGTGCTTATTTATTATTACCCTGGCGAAGGATGCTATTAAAAACTCAAGAGGCCTTTTAGATTTATTCACTAGACTGACATTAAATATAAAAAATATCTTTAGGATAACACAGAATTAGAAAAATGTGAGAATGTGATAAACTGGAATACAGCTGTAGACAAAATCAGTTCATTGCAGCAATTCTTACGTACTTGTCTTTCTCCTCCTCTTCAGACCTTGTTGGTTCAGGATCCTCAGTGGGCAGCACCCCACCTTCTCCAGCTGCCCGACAACTACAATATCATCTTCCAGTACTATCACAGAAAGGCCTGCACTGCCTGCAAAAAGGTGCCAAAAGACCCCGCACTCTGCCTTGTTTGCGGCGCTTTTGTCTGTCTCAAAGGCGTGTGCTGCAAACAGCAGGGTATCTGCGAATGTGTTTTGGTGAGTTTCCCTGGGTTTATTGAGCCATTTTTATCATCATCAAAGCGCTCTGTGTGAGGCCCAACACGCAGAATTTACATAGCTGCTTGTTAATCTTGTCATCTTTTTCAAACCTTTTTTTTTTTTTTAATGTTGCGTGTCACTTTGTAGCACTCCCAACATTGTGGCGCTGCGACAGGCATCTTTCTGCTGATAAATGCTTCGGTCATCATCATCATCCGTGGACACCGTTTCTGTCTGTGGGGCTCCGTTTACCTCGACGCTCACGGAGAGGAAGATCGGGATTTACGGTACGACATTTTAACGTTTACACAGTCATGAAAGACACAAACTGTATACAGCTCTCTTCATCATATGTTTTTAATAGTCAATCCCAGTTCAACACTTTCCACTTGTTATTAATTGCCTAGATTCTTTAGAACAACTCTTCAACAACTCTAGCACAATCACATAAAAATTAAACCTTATTACACTTAGTATCTAGTATGAATTTTGGATGCAGTTCTTTTTCTCTCTCTCTCTCTCTCTCTCTCTCTCTCTCTCTCTCTCTCTCTCTCGCTCTCTCTCGCTCTCTCTCGCTCTCTCTCTCGCTCTCTCTCTCGCTCTCTCTCTCTCTCTCTCTCTCTCTCTCTCTCTCTCTCTCTCTCTCTCTCTCTCTCTCTCTCTCTCCCCCCCTCTCCCTCCCTCCAATCCTTGCTGCTCTCACTCTTGTTTTCCCCTCTGGCATTTTTCCAGTCGTGGCAAGCCTCTCTTCTTATGTGAGGAGCGGTATCGAGTGTTGGAGCAACAGTGGGTTTCACACACCTTTGATCACATCAATAAGCGTTGGGGGCCTCACTATAATGGACTCTAAGATCTTCCAAAGTCCACTGAAAAACCACATCCCATGATGGAGAAGATTTGTTTGTTTTTTTGTTTTTTTTTTCTGGCTTATGTGTCTGCCTTGATCAAAATATTTGGGAACTCTTGCTGTGATAAACACAAACATCCAGTGAGGGTATTTCTGCCACAGCCTTGATTTATGTGAAGTTTGGTGTACAGTCATGCCTAAAGATTAACACGTGTGTGTGTGTGTTCAAGTGATTTATTGTGTGGTTTTTCTACAGGGAAAAACAGAAATCGGTGAGATTAAAGTTTTGTTTTGTTTTGTTTTGTTTTAAAAAAAAAAAAAAAGCACAACTTTGCCCAGAAACTGAATTGGTTTGGAACAAGCTTTTAAAAACGATCCAGTTTATTTGGTTAAAAGAAAGGAGTTGCCGATTGTCCCTGCAAAGTTTGATTATTTTACCACCATTTCTGATGTTAAGACATATCCCTTTTATTTATCAAAATGTGCTCTGCTGTGCTGGCATGAGTGTAAAGCTCCTGATAAGTATAGCGATGTTACTGCAGTGTACACTCATTGTCTGCTGACAGGTGATGGTAGGCAGGACAAGTCCACCCATCAACACACTAGAGTTTCTTTTGCTAACAAGCAAAGACTCTTTTATGGGTCTAGTTGCAATCCATCCTCAGGAATTTTTTTTTTTTTATTTTGCTTTTTTGAAATACTTTTTAGATATTTAAATAAATGCTGCTGCTTGTCGTTCAAGTAATTAATTTTAACTTTGATGAAGAATTTTTTTCTAAGGTTGTGCTTTGGATTTACCGTAGATGGCTGGGAATGTTGACTCAAATTCACTTTAATGGTTAAGGAGGTGTGCGGTCACCAAATTACGCCCACTACACTTTTCATAGTGCTGCCCTTTCCACGCTTTCTCTTCTTCTGAAGAAGAAGAAGAAACTCAAAGTCCACCCTTAAGACAGTGAGCTGTGTAAGCTTCACTGTCAACATTGTTAAGGAAATGCCACTACACATCTGGTGTCCCGAGTGCCATATGAGAGCAAAAATACTACATCAGCTCTGTCAGAGTATTCTCTCGAGATATGAAACTCAGTGGAAGGTGTGTTGTTTTTATGAAAAAACTCCAATATTCATCACTCATCTTTCTGCGCCGTCAGAAAAGGCTTTCCCTTTATGCTTTTGTCAGGTCATAACTGCAGTACAGAACATTTATTATTATTAACGACTATCTGTTATACGTCATGCATCATGTAGTTGTAATTTATAGCTGCATTCCAACATTGCAAGACTATCAAACTTGAGTATCCGTTATACACTGTGTATGACATCCTTTAAGCCACTATTATTTAAGTGTCTTAGCCATTTTATTTTCTGCTTATCATCTTTTTTTTTTTCTGGGAAGAGAAGTTTCATCCAGCTGTGCCTGCAAGATTAAAGGGGGCCTATTATGTTCATTTCCAGCTCCCTGATTTTAATTCAGAGACTCCATTAGAGAAACTTTTTCACAGTTCCCAAGAAAATAAAAATCCCTTATTTATTATAATTTAGTTATCTGTTTTAGCATGTCATTTTAAGCCCACTTTCTTCTGATTGACTGCCCCTTGCCTGGTTTTCACAAAACCTAATACTTGTTTGCTCCACCTCCTCATCTCACATTTAGATTTGCGGTTCTGACGTCAGCTCGGCACAGGAGTTGAGAAAAACTGTTGTGCACTGAGTGCTTAAAGCTGCTTAAAGGAATTACTTGTTGTTATGAGCGCTAATCAATGCCCCAGTATATTTATAAATGACAGAAAATGTGTAATAGGCCCCCGTTTTGTTTGTTTTTTTTGTTTTTAATGCTTATTTTCAATGAGCTACAGCAGACAGCTGATATCCCTGGTGTCTGGTTTTGAAATGCTGGGCCACATCATGCTGCATCACAGAATCTTTAAGGAACAAGTGAACACTTGAAAAACTTCCTCTTGAAATTCATGCATGCTGCTTTTGTGTTTACCGAGTTTCTCCTGTCTTTTTTGTTTTTGTAGTACCCACTTTGTTAATGACCGCAACCAAATAGCCAATGATGGGTGTAAATTGTAACTGAAAGCTTTTGTGTGTTTTCCTGTATGAATGGTGAGAGAATACAGTACATTACTGTAGGTGCTGACTCAAACTTTCTGAGTTTGACCAGAAAGTGTGACTTGGACATTTAATGCAAAATGTAACATATGTGAATAAAATATAAACACAGTGATTTGTGTCTCGTCTTGTTTTCTGAGTTCTGTTTTTGTTGTTGTCATTAAAATGGACTATTATATACACTCACTGGCCACTTTACTAGGTACCACTGTTCAGATGCTCATTCACAGTTATCTAATGGCAGCAACTCAATGCATTTAAGCATGTAGACATGCTGAAGATGACCTGCTTAAGTTCAGAATGGGGAAGAAAGATGACTGAAGTGATTCTGAAGGTGTTCTTAATGAAGTGGCCATATGAGCCCATGGATCCCGGTTCTGTATTTGCTGATTTTATGATATATATATATATATATATATATATATATATATATATATATATATATATATCAATTACAATTTTGGCATCTACACATTATCAAGTATTTGCAACAGGACTAAATGAAGTAATTTTCAGCAAACTTAACATGAGCTCTAATGGAGGAGCCCAGTCTTCACTAGCAATAAAACTTTAATATTTTCCCTGTATTTATCGAGTGTTGGCATATCTTCGGCCTCTTTTTACTAACGTGATCTGTAGAGGTAATGTGGATGCTATGACCCATACACCTCTGAGCCAGAGCAGAAAATCCTGCATTCTCACTCTGCCTTTGGCTCATGGGCACCTTTACAGTCTTGTTCCTGCTGTCCTGCTGTGGGAGGCTGCTGTCATCTGGCAGAGCCCTCACTGTGAGAGCTGGTCTGCAATAATGTTCAGCTGACGTTCCCCTATGTGAATGCCAGGACAACTTTTTCTATAAGGAACGAGGTGCTATAAAAAGTTGAATATATTTTAAATTCCACTACCCACTCATTAATAATTAACCGCACACTTGCACACAAGTAGCCCTTTTTGATTTCTCCTTGCACTGCTGAAACTGGTCTCCAGCCCAATTCTCTGAAAAAGAGGTTTCGCTTGCCACGTGACTGAGCATTTACGGGATAATTGGTCTGGGGCCCTCTGGGTAAGGACCAGTGGTCACACAAAGACTTTCTTTTCTATCAATTAGGCCAAAAGAAAGAAAAAGTAGTTTGCACAGGCTGAGAATTTTTTTTATTGAGGACACAACTGAGACCGTGCCACCAGTGTCGGGCCGGGAGATGCTACTGTTACAGGCCGTCCTGCGGCGGGCATCACTCGACATTTCCTCCTTTTTCCCCCGTGCAGGTAGGTAAAGCGTGAGGTGATACTGGTCAGCCTGCTAACCCCTTCCGGTCTGTAGAACAACATTCTCAGGTGTCCATGCTGTTAATAATTAAAGTCCTTAGCTGAGTAAACAGGGAAATCACTTCGCTTATGTTGCTATGGACGGTATGTAAAGAATTAATTTCAACAGTATGTTTTAAGCTTTTATTAAACTCTGATATGGAGACATCTGTGCAGTGATCATCTGATGTCTTAAACAGTTTCCTTTTGCTGTGCAGATGACAGAGATGGAAAAACGGCGGCAACAATGTCGAGGTAGGAAACAAGTTTTTTGCTGAAAATGCACAGCTCTGCACCTTAAACCATGATGTCTTCCATTCTGGTGTCACTATGCTTACTTTACCCTGTGAAATACTGTACACAAGAAAGCATTCAGTGAAGGAAAAAAGGTTAAATAGGCTACATTATGATAGTTGTGCAAAAGCTGCAATGTATACAAGCCTGTATTTGTGTTTTACACTCGCGTTAGTTCAAATTTGACCACATTGTTCAACCTTTTACCCTTTGTTCATCATCACCACAATGGATTTGAAACAGAGCCAGAAAGATGTGAACTGAGGTTTAATAAAAATATTGCATAAAATTATTGCATTTAGGAATTAGTCTTTTTTTTTTAAAATACAAATTTGTTCCATGTTTAACTAAGTCTGAAACACATACACATGAACGGACACTGAATTCCCTTCTTTGATGGGCTTTGCCAGACCTTTTACTGTCTTCAGTAAGTGAAAGGTGTGCTCAGTGGGGTTGAGGTCAGGTGACTTAAGACGTATTGGGTTGCCCTTACAGTATTCTATGACTGAAGATGAACAGGAAGTATAACTGCGCACTTCAGAAACTGTTCTGCCCCAGTTCAGTTGGCAGCCATACAGGCCTGTGCTGCCACACTCCCTCCTCTGTGTTTTAAAGGAGTCTGCTTTGGATCATGAGCCCATCTGACTCGTCTTTTCCCATCATTTAGTAGTTTCACTGGTTTAAAGAATTTTGTTTTAGAACTCGATGTTTTCCTACTAATTCTGATCTGGCATCTAATGTAATCTAGCGGCTCTGAGCTCACCACTGCATTCAATCTTTTTAAGAAAGCATCATATTCTTGATTTGGTCACATCTTAAGTTTCCTGTCTCTCCAGTAGGTGAGTTTGATATTTTTCTGCCGTTTGATAGCCTCCTTTACTTGAACTGGCCTCTCTTAGTGCCTGCATGCTAAGAGTTCTTGTGTGCAGCTACTAAATTTAAACACCTGTAATCAGCTCCAGACTTCATATGCCAACACTGTGTCATAAAATAATGAGGAAACAGGCCAAACGTGGCCAATATCAGTTAATGTAAAGCATGTGAAAATGCGGGGACTGTGTAAAAATGTTTCTAAATCCATTTTTAAACTTCTAGAATTAAAATTCAAAGTGTGCACTTAAATCACATCCCGATTCCATCATTTAAAACCAAGTGTGTTGGTGTACACATGCAACGCTGTGTGAAACACTTAAAGACCTGACAGTAGATAATAAATTAATATGTAACTTTTTTAAAAGTTATATGTAATTTAAAAAAGTACTGTGCCATCTACATGTCTACAGGAGCTGCTTAGCCATGGAAACCCATGCCATGAAGCTCCCAGCACACAGTTTTGGTGCCGATATAGAGCTATCGAGTCAGCAGAGTGTTGGTGATTTATGCGCCTCAACGCTTGGCAACCCCACTCTGTAAATTTATGGGGTTTCCTTGTGGCTCCTAAATCCTTTCCGCTTTGCAGTATTACCAATTACAGTTCATCGTTGAATATCTCGGAGGGAAGAGATTTCACAAATTGACTCGTTGCAACGGTGGCATCCTATTACAGCACCATGAGCTCTTCAGAGCAACCCATTCTTCTATAAATGTTTGTAAAGGCAGACTGCATGGCTGATGCTTAATTTTATTCACCTTTGGGACCGGGACTGAAAACATTAAATTAAATTAAAAAGTGTGGGCCAATACTTCAAGTCTAATCCTACATCCACAGAAGCCTTTCTGTTCTGTTAACCACAAACCTGGTTATAATTTCAGACATCAAATATTAGACACGTCAGTCCCTTGAAAGTTTAATAGTCTAATAATTAACTGAATGTCACTATTGGCCAATACAAATGTAAATTTCCTGTTACAGTTGCAGATGTCCTCTCATTCAGTTTTGTTGCATTTAAACAGGAGTGTTGACAAACTTGCATCTGTCACAGTGCCACAGCTGTGATGTTTGTGATTAGATGATGGAGATTAATTTAGAATTAATTATAAATGATAAATTATAATTCATTTAAGACTGATTACTTAGATGCTGCTGCTGCCTTTTTGTTAATGCGGTTGATGGTTTGTGTATCCAGAGATGTCAATTAGAGATTATTAATCATGCAGGTGCACTGCTAAGATTAAAAGTGTTAATGTTTAAAATAAATGCACTTGTCTCTGCTCGGCCTTCCAGCGTGAGAACAAGGGCAAAGTACTTCAGGCCTGACTCGTGGCTAGTGGAGGTTTACCGTAAAGCCTCTTCATATCCCCTTAAAAGGGATTATAGTTTGTTTTTTCCCCCCCCTCGTCATAGACTTACCAAAGGGGTTTACCCAGTGGAGTTCCCATAAGGCTTTGCCACAGAGGGTGGAACTGTGCAAGTTTGATGGAAGCAGAAAATTAGATTACTCGCTTTCACTCTGTACTGTTTCTGGTGACAAAGATGTGTTGCAGCTAGTCACATCCTTTACAGCTGTTACCACCTCAGACCTACACTTAGCATTATGTAGATGCACAGAAAGTATGCCTGAATAGCAAAAGCGGAGCAGGAGTTTTATTACAATAATTGCCATGTAACTAGACATACATTCCCTTTTTTTTTCTTTTTTTTTTCTTTTTACAGAAAATGTGTTTGTTTTAAATAATTATTATAGTTTTTTCTCAGAGCAGTGAGCAGCATTTTCAGCACCAGACATAACATCCCCTTTTCAGGTGTGCTGACAGAGCATGGTAAACAAAGGGTAACCTGAGCATTGCAGTCGAAGCGCATTGGTGTCCTTTTCTTGAGGTGCTATTTCAGTGTATCTCCTGCCCAGTTAAAGAGAAATGTTTAGAAATTCTCGTTACTTTCTGGCAGTAAGAAAGCGGTCAAACAATCTGCATGTATAGGTTTTGCCTCTCATTTATGTATTCGTTCAGACTGTTTATTTATTAAGCAGCCACTGTGCAGTTTAACGCAGTTCCAGTACAGAGCGTAAAACGGATGCTCTGCTGCACAGAGGCTTTAGCGCTGTTGCTATTTTTAACCCTGGTCCTTTATTGGGCTATTACATGCACACTGTATAATTTAAATCTCCAGTCTGCATCTGCTTTGATGGTAGCTATTATGCCAATATTGACTTTAGCAAACATGCCAAGTTAAACGCAGGGGGGAAAAAAATCAAGAAACTGATCTTGTTTTCTACTTCAG
Organism: Pterophyllum scalare; assembly: GCA_024447675.2. NCBI lineage: Eukaryota > Metazoa > Chordata > Actinopteri > Cichliformes > Cichlidae > Pterophyllum > Pterophyllum scalare. The sequence goes on along the minus strand of JAMQGT020014941.1, from coordinate 25,408 downwards.
TGCCTCACCGCCTGTTGACCTTTAGATGCTATAAAACTGTGCTGTATTTATTTGTGATCCCTCGTCATAGCTTGCACCTGACTACAAATTATCGTCAGGTCAGCTAAAGATGAAAAGCTCTTTTCAGATTGTTTTTTGTTCTTTGGTGGGAAATAAAATGCCAAGAAGATTAAATGAAAGGCTGATTATTTGGAACCACTGTTTTAGCTGTGTCAATACAAGAAAGGAGAGACTATTATGTGTCTGACAGAATGTTTGTTTAATTCATTAATCATCTTAATTAGTTTATTACAATAACAATCGCATTGTTTTTTGTTTGTTTTTGTGTGTGTGTGTGGGGGGGGGCTACTGTACTTTCCCAGTGTTCAAAATGCCAGAAAAATGTTGGAAACCTATGTTTTTGGGGCAAGTTTAGCTTGGAGTGAAGTGTTATTATTGCAGAATTCAGATCCAGGCTCAGTTGAAATGCTTAAAGTAAACAACTGAAATGCCTGCATATTTGTAGTCTCATATGCTCATAGTTTGGGAAATGTTTTGCCCATAGAGGCGCTGGAGATGTTTGTCATTCTGCTTTGGGGTTTACAAGAGACTAGGGCAGCAGAAGCTCTCTGAATGAGTGAAGCACCAGCTGGTTGATGCATAAAGGAAGATGGGCAGAAATCACGTGACTTAGAAACTGTCATGGACTTCCTGGTAACTGGGCTGCAACAGGAGATGTTTCATATCAGCTACCATTATGAGTGAATACATCTGCCACCTGAATATTTAACAGCACTGTGGATCAGGTTGTAAATGACTAGTGAATTATTAATCACTATAGAATGGCATAATTTAGCCTGGAGCATTTTGGCGTGAGGCAGCGTCAAGCACGTTCACAGTAACAGGTATGTCTCACAGTTTTATGATCTGAACGTTTATTAATCTTAAATTAATCAGGAAAAGATTCATGTGAGCGAGTTGTCATGTGGAATATTTTATATATATATATGTATATATATATATATATATATATATATATATATATATATATATATATATATATATGTATGTATATGTGAAGAAAGTTTTCTTTGTGGCTGAGATTATAGCCGCTGTAGTTGTGCTCTTGTTTTGAAAGCTTGTGCTTTTTTAAAAGTTCTAAAAATTCAATTTTTACACATTTACCACTAAAAGGAATTGTACATTTAACAATAATCTCGTGCATACAGTCTGCAGCTACACAACTAAAGTTGCAGGAAAATGTTGTATCGTTGTAGATATCTGATACAACAGCTACTGTCGAGAAATATGAGCTATCTCTTACAAAAGATGATGAAGGTGTGTTGACAACAGGTGATGTTTTTCATGTAGCTGCTGTGCGACACATGAGAAAGGACCAGAACTAGCCCTCGGCATCCTAAAAGGCATCCTAAAATATCAAGGTGAATGACTGTAATTAGTCTGTGCTGCTATTTAAGTAAATTCCAACAGTGTGCACTCCACTTATCTGGGCGAACAAACTTTCAATGTGACAAGATGCAGCATATTACAGATTACAGCTAACAGATAAAAAAAACTCTCCTCTTACAGACTTTAATGGTTTTGCAAAGAGAGGTGACTATCTCAAGTTATTAATTCCTAATGAATTTGTGTATAAGACAACATATTTGTTAATAAATTGTAAATGTTAGCCCATTCTTTTCTTTACTTAATTCACTGTTAAGTGTGAGTTGGCTACACAACATTCCCAGAAGTAATAACAGAAAATGATTTCAGTAAGTTCACATTCATGAGTAGTATATGTATATTATTAATTGGTATCTGTGAATCCTTACCATGGATAGTCTAATGTTGAATATTACATTTTGATAGATGTACAACACTCTGCCCGAAGTTCATATTTTAACATAATCATAATAATCAACATAATGTTCCATTAGTATGTGTATTTCATAGAGTAATTTAAAGTTGATATAGCATATTATTGGATTGTTTTCTGCAAAAAGTATTTTCCTTATAACCTCAGAGTACACAAGTTTGATACATGAAGTTAGAGTCATGTGAAATTCACATGACTCTGTGAAGTCCTGTGGAAAACTAAGTATGCCCTTACTGCTTCCATAGGAATTAAGAGGGTAGGTGTGAGCCAGGTGCTGCTAATCAAATGCACTTGATTGATTCTTCATCAATTAGTGTGATCGCCCCTGTAAAACCAGAAGTTTTGGCACTTTGCTGATCTGGAGCATTCAGGTGTGCTTTAACAAAATGCTACAATCTTCTCAGGAGTGGATATCCCAGTAGATTCACCTCAAAGTCAGATGGTGCAATGCTCAGGAAAATGCCAAGAAAACAAACCCAAGAGCTACATCTTAGACAGGCCTCAGTTACCATGTGAAATGTTAAAGTTGATGACAGCACAATTAGATAAAGACTGAACAAATATGGCTTGTTGGGAAGGGTTGCCAGGAAAAAGCCTCTCCTCTCTAAAAAGAACAGCACAACTTAAGTTTGCAGAGTTGCATTTGAGCAGTGTCCTTTGGACAGACCAGACACAAGTGGATTTGTTTCTCCGCAATGCACAGCACCACATTTGGAGAAAATCAAACAACATATCAACACAAACACCTTACACCAGCTGTCAAGTGTGGTGGTGGAGGGGTGATTTGGGCTTATTTTGCAGCTGCAGATGAAAGTGGATTTACATATTAGGGATTTGGTATATTTATATTTATATGTATGACATATAAATGCACAATTACAAACGCTACTTTGACTTAGCTGCTGTCACATGCAGCTGCTTGAAGGGCACTCCTAAGGATATCAGTCATCTCTCTGTGCTGCATATATGAGCGTCTCCACAGAATAGCGGTAGATCCATCTGATATCCGTTAGCATGCCATCGCTCACGATGCATGCACAACATTTCATAAATCTGTCCTCATGTGTGAGTTGCGCCTCCTGAGGATTAACATCATTCACTGTTTTCCCATCAATTTGCTAACTTCCCTGCCTTTCTCAGGGCCATACAACCTCTGTGATGCATAACAGGTTTACTACAAGAGGAGCATTTGTGAGAGTGTTCACAAACATCCCTCTACATCAAGATTATCTGGATTATGTGTCATTTTTTAAAAATAAGACTCATGCATCCCGACGTGGCAATATCACTTCCTGATCCATCATGTTATTTGTTTTCAGCTGTTTTGACACTCAGTCCTTTGCATCATTGGTCATATATGTATTTTGTCACAGAACTAGCACATGTTGACTGTAAGGATGATTTACATTTACACTGTTATTTTCCATCCCTGTTGATCATTAGTCTTTATAACTGTAATAAGCTGAAGACATGTAACTCACTTATAGTTGTATAAAACACGTTTGTTTGGAGGTGTGGCTGTGCTTCAGTGTTCATTCAGGACAGCACTTGGCAAGTTAATCTCTGACCAATCCGATTGATCTTTAGAAGATTGCACTTCTTAGTGTGCAGTGACAAGGTCCCTGTGGAGAGGGCTAATTCAGTAGATGTGGGAAATGCCACTTGTTGCCGGTCCTCCTGAGGAAGCCATTCCGGTTGCTATTGGTGTTGTTATATTATGCTCACCAGAGACTCTTTAGTTGTAATACTTCCCAGCCCTGATGAGTCAGAAGAAAATAACACTTGCCATGTAAGTACAGTGCTGTCCTCTCCATCTTATTTTTCTTTGATTTGCCCTGCTTCAAACCTGTTAGTTGCGCTCCTGATGGATGCCGTCAAAAGGCCTCAGAGAACTATAATGTACTTTGAGTTCTTTACCTGCACAGGGCTTTCCAGACAGTTTATACATTTTAATTACTTACTGCTGTGTGACAGTAGGGTTCAGCTGTTATTCACAATAAGCTTTCTTTTTGCAGGACAAAGGAGTAACACTTTAAGAGAAATAACATTTCCATTGGTTTCTATGAATTTTACAAAATTATTTAAGTTTTTTTTTAATCTTGTTATGATCCTAGACTTTTGTGATTTGGGTTTGTTTTTTTTTTATATCCTCCAGGAGGTCACTGTATGGACTGTACCCCTACAAGTCCAGCATGATTGGCCTGGAGACCCTTGGCGATCCATCAGGTGACTGGGATATAGTGGAAACCATCGGTAAAGGAACGTATGGCAAAGTCTACAGAGTGACCAACAAAAAGGATGGGAGTCAGGCAGCAGTGAAAGTGCTGGACCCAATCAATGTAAGTCAGATTAAAGCGTGTTTACTGGAGGAGCCAGCTTCTTGCTATCTGTTTTCAGTTAGTCATAGAACAGATTAGGGTTTAGATACAGTATCTGTTCAGGCTGATTTATTTTTGCAGAAAGTAATGTTGTGTATTTATGATGTCAGAAAGCTCGAGGTGTATGAATTTATGCCTATGTTCTGTTTGGCAGCATGGTATTGGTGACCCTAAGCTATTTTGACTGTTGTGGAAGAAGAGCTAGCTCTGTGGATGAGTACCTATTAACTCAGTGGTTCCCAGCTTATCTGGCTTATGGCATTCTGAAGTGACACTATGTGAAGATGAATGTTTGCAAACATCAAAAAAAATCTGTTGAATAGCTCTTCAACTGACTGCCGTAACATTTGTGATACCCTTAGACTGTAATGAAATCCCATTAAAGACTAATATGTTTCGTAGATTTGAGCTTTTGCTGTTTTTATTTTTGTTTATTTTTGTTTTTTGGAGCCAAGTGTATATAAAGACTGTATGGGTGCATTGTTCAGACACAGATGCATGTTAATTAAGACCACATAAAACTTCTTTTGGGTCATTCCTTGTTCATACAAGGGGTTGCCACAGTGGATGGCTCCGCACATTTGACTTGCCTTTCCTGACGCAACCCCCAAGGGATTTGCGTCTTCTCTTGGTTTTGAACCAGGGATTTTTTGCATGTTAGGTGAATGTGCAAACCACTTAGAATATACAGTGTAGAATTAAGACCAGGTAATATACAAATTAAGGCTGAGTAAAATATAAATAAAATACTTGAATTTCACTCACTAAACCTGGAGCACATACTTCTTCTTGGATGTGAAGTTAGTACATAAACTGTCAAATAATTGCATTTCAATAAGGAGAGATTATTTTGGAAAAAGCAATATGATTTATTCAGATACAGAATTTGAATAAAAGCTATTTTGAGATTAGACTCAGATAAACCATCACAGCAGAACGGAGACCCAGCAGTGATAGGAATTAGGATGCTGGTGGTGATGAGGATGCAGATAAAGTCTTTGATAGGGCTCTGATAGATGAGGAAGAGGTAGGTTGCATGAATGTGTGTCTGAAAGGCACATAGAACAGAGGCTGACTGGCTCGCAGAAGGCGGGAAAGAAAATGATTGGACTAGAGTAATGATGCCAGTAATGAGTTTGACAGCGTGGGAAAGAGGAAGTGATGCAAAGAATAGAATAGACCCAGAAGCAGGCAGGCAGATGAGTGAATACAGATCTTCCTTATTGAACTTATGAATAAGCTTCATTACAAATCCTCTAAATATGAACAAAGATAGTTGAGGTGAGGTCTAACAGATTGCCTGAATAGGTACCCACCTGTTGCTCAAAGCAACCACACTTTACGCCTTGATACAAGTTAAACAGGTGAGTTATGGAAGATTTCACCCCCTTGCAGGTGTCATGAAAGAATAACTGGCGATAAAACAATTTTTTTTTCCACCTGGGTGTAAACATGTTTACTTCTGCTCCAGAGTTGAGCATTTTCCTTATTTTTTTACATTTGACTGTTTGATTTAGCATCACCAGCAGGTCAGAGTTTTTCATTACCATTCATTTATTCTTTCCCATCAGCATTAGCTGAAAAAAGAAACTGGAAAAGAAAAAAAAAAACACATTTTACCATCCATAAGTTAAACTTTTGGGTTATTATCTCAAAATTTCAACTTGCTAACTCAGGAAAAAAATAACTCAAAATTAAGAAAATAGCTTGAAATTTTGAGTTTTTAAGTGGAAATTTTGAGATAATCAAAATTTAGAATTATGTATCACAAAAAAAGAAAAGAAAAAGAGATCGCAAAATTCCATAGCTGTGGGTAATTTTTTTTTCTTTTAGTAAATATTTACATTCAAAACTGGAATGGTGGACCTATAAAACTTGATTAAATTCAATTCAGTTTTATTTATATAGTGCCAACTCACAACAATAGTCAGCTCAAGGTGCTTTATATTGTAAGGTAAAGACCCTACAATAATACAGAGAAAACCCCAACAGTCAAACAACCCCTTATGAGCAAGCACTTGGCGACAGTGGGGGGGGATCCCTTTTAACAGGAAGAAACCTCCAGCAGAGCCAGCCTCAGGGAGGGGCAACCATCTGTCACGACTGGCTGGGGGTGAGAGGAGGGAGAGAGGACGAAAGACATGCTGTGGAAGAGAGCCAGAGATTAATACTGATTAAATGCAGAGTGATGTATGAACAGAGAGATAGAGAAAAGATGTGAATGACGATACACTGCATAGTGCGTATGAGTAGAAGGAAGCATGCTTGCATTTACGTCAATGAGCTTCTGTTTATAGATGCAGCCTCCTAGAGTCACTTGCATGGTGGACTGTCTTGTTAATTGAACCTGAGGGCCTTAACCCATAGGCTGGGAACCACTGATTTAAATTAAGGCAAGCGGATGTAATGCTGCAAGTGTTTGCACTGCCAGGTGTTACCTCACAGTTAAACAGAAGAAAGCATAATTAAACCTACCTGAAAATCCTAACATGTTTAATCACGCTTCAAAAACTATTCTGAATACCTTATTTAACCGAGCCTGCACCTTCTTTTATTGTCTTTTTGGCTCATCGTACATTATTGATTAGCTAATCCTGTAGAAATAAAACTCATATTGCCACAGTTTAAAGATGTATTTTAACTGCTATCTTTATGCACATTAAACCTCATGTGTTTCCTGATGAATTATATAATACAACCGCTGTTACTTTTAGGACTTCCCCTCAGTGTAAGTTTTTATTGTTAGTGTTGGTGAGGAAGTTTCTACCTTGTAAGAACTCATAATGCTGTGACAGAAAACTCAACCCATTGTGTTTTTCTTTATAACTAACTTGTCTCAGCACTCAAGCCATTCAATCAGAGTAAGTTGCTAGTACTCCCCCACCCCCCACCCCAATCTTGATGCAGTTGTGCTTGTACTCGCTCTTGTGATATATATCAGTGTCTCCCCTTTTCATTTATTTCCTGTCATGTTAAATCTAATGCACTCTTACCAGAAAGTGTAGCTACTGCATCGGCTGTATCCTCTCTGTACGACTGTCCATTTGTCTGTGTGATAAGGATACTGTAGACTTTGAATTGGCAGCATATTGTGGGAGTGTGACTCGGTCTGAGGCAAGCCTGTGATTGTGTCAGTGGAACAATCCCCATCCTGGCAGCGCTATTCACCATGATGTGCCCCTGATGGCCATGAAGATGAAGCTGCCTCCTCTCCCATCCCTCTCCCTGATTAGGCTGCTGACACTATCACTCAGACATCCAGGAAGAGAAATTCTGCCTCTCTGACTGTTGATCTTCCCTCCCACTGAGATTTACTTTGATAGAAAAGTGCTTCCAGAAATAGTTCAGCACAGCAGCCCATCCCTTCCTTTTCTGCTGAGTTTATAACCCTATCTTTAGGTTTCTTATTATAGCAGCCTAGTTCACTGAAAATGAAACGCAGCCTGAAATATTTAAGTACAAATGCACATTTTATAACACATCATAGTGTTGATTTACTGTAGCTCTTTCCATACTGTACTTAAACACTGCTGGTTTGCTGGTACTGTTTAAAGGATGTGGATGAGGAGATTGAGGCAGAATACAACATTCTGAGGTCCCTGCCCAACCATCCTAACGTGGTGAAGTTTTATGGCATGTTTTACAAGTCGGACAACTTAACTGGTGGACAGCTGTGGTTGGTGCTGGAGGTGAGCTCTTCATTATGTATATTTGTATAACATGCGTTACAACACTTTTTGTAGTATGTTGTATAACTGCTAATAGTCAATAACAGTAACGATTATTTTGACATAATGGGAAATTCTTGTTAATATTACAGTCACACTGGGGAGAACAGTGGTAAGATTGTGGCCTGACCAAAATTATTGCAACCATTGCGTTGAAGGCGGGGCTCAGATTGAATGCAGTGTGTCGGCAGTTATTTGCAAAGCTTTGCTAATCTGAGAGTGATTGCAGTCAGTCCGAGTTAGACTGCAATTTTTTTAGGAGACAGATTGCCTCCCACAGGCAACCTGTGCAATCGCCTTGTGGTCGCCCAGAGATGACCAGTTGATCTGCTTGCAAACGACAGCTGACTGTAAACAAATTCAGTGCTATCACCAATTTTTTTTCCTAGTCACACGGCAGTTGCTATCCTATTTTTACTCTAGTGTGACTGAGCCATAAGAGATCCATATGTTTGTCGGTTACATATGAATTTACACCGTAGCCAGCCAGCTTAGCATAAGCAAAAGAAACTAGCCAGCTAGCCTGCCTGTGTCTGAAGCTGTCTAAATCTAGCTCTCAGCCCCTCTAAAACTCAATAATGATGATATTCTATCACTATTGTTTAAATCTGTGCAAACAACAATGTGAAAAGTCAGCACGTTTTGGTCTTATTACCAGTCTTAGACCTCTTGGAAGCTTTTGCTAATGTTATGTGTCTGCTTTGGCTCTGTGGGAAACATGTAATGTGTTTGTTAGGTTTGCCCTTCCGTTTGACCACAGTAATGGCGAATGAAGCTGGCATTTAACTTGAAGACCACCCATGTCTCTAAATTCTTTCATTTAGGTAGAAAATGTCAGAAAGGAAGAAGACTGCTTGTCAATAAAAACATTGCAAGTTTCAAAAATAAAGAAAATGAGAAAAAAAAACATGTCAGGCCTGAAGGATACACTGTTATTTTGCTGAGAAATACCAGGGTTATTACTAGTTCAAAATAAGCCATGCATGTAAGCACAGTTAATCCATGTATGGTTATGGCTAAGAGTCTGTGGTTCCTGAAGTCTTTACTTTTTCTTATTTCTTGACAATTTGGCAATCAAATGGCTTGAGTAAATGAAAACCCACTTAGAAAAACATGTTTGGTGAGCCCTCAAAAAAAATATTTATATGCAGGAAAAAAAATCATTAGAAAAAGCAAACAAAACGTAACTGTTTTTGTTCACCTGATATTTTGATTGGCACTCTGTAAAAATGCTGTGTTTTTGTGTTACTGAACCCAGATGGAAGTTTAGAACTTTTAATACTGATGGGTGACAAATTAAAGGAAAAACTTTATCCACTGAACCCCACAGTGACGGGATCTTATGGCTCTGTTATGCTGGGAGGGTCATTTATGCTGGCATGGCTTTTCGCCTTGGATAGAGATTCACTGTAAATCAATATAAAGTGTTCTGAGTGATCACCTTCACCCTACGATGAAACAGGATCACAGTGTCTGGTTTGATTAAAAGTCACCAGATTTTAAATCATCTGAAAGCCTGTGAGAGATTTTGGGCTGATGTGTTTGCTTTCAAAGGTAGCAGTTTCAGAGACTTGAAGAATCAAAGCTTATTGAAGCTGTTCTCTCAGCAAGTGGTGACCCAACACAATAACAATATACTAACACACTTTATGCTGGTTTTCCCCTTAATTTGTTACTCTTCTGTATTTAAGAAGCATTGACCAAAGACGCAGTTTGCCAGGAAACCCACCTACATGAATGTCAATGCAATCATGCTGCTCTGATTTCTCTAACTTGTATGTGTGGGCTAGCTCTCACCATGAATCATAATCTGGAGTGGCGAGTGATGGACGAGTCACTGGAGTTTCTCTGTCTCCCTCCCAGCTGTGCAATGGCGGCTCTGTCACAGAACTCATCAAAAGCCTGCTGATGCGTGGCCAGCGTCTGCAGGAGCCTGTTATCTCATACATCTTGTGCAGTGCCCTCTTGGTAAGATGGCCCTCTGCAACACCGCAAATGGTGGGGAGGAGGTGGGACGCAAACATGCAGAGAGTGTGCTAAGGATTTATTTTCAGCTGGGGTGACAGACGGTTATGAATGTGTCTCCTTCTGAGCAGCTGTGGGAGTTCTTTTATGTAGTTTGTACAGCTCAACTTTTAATGCATCATATTCAGATTTTTTTTTTACAAATGACTAATGGTGTGTCATGATTCATGCTCAGCAGCACCTTGCATTATCTGTCCTCTAACTTAAAAGGGGCTCCAGCATTTGCACAACAACCGGATTATCCATCGTGACGTCAAAGGCAACAACATCCTCCTGACAACTGAGGGAGGAGTCAAACTGGTTGACTTTGGTAATGATCTTTGAAAGAGGCAATTAAGCCAATCCAGTCTTTTCTCTGAAGTACATCGTTATAGATAAATGACTTTTTAAAAAAAATAATTTGTGACTGATCTTTGGGAAGTGTCAGGAGGAACATTGTTTTTGAAGGCAAACACAAGTGCGGGATAAATCATTTAACCCACACTTCAGTCCCATGCTCACCATAACATCTTTTAATTTATGGACCGTAGCCTTAGCCCAAGGCTATTATTGCTCATTTAAATTGCATTATTTGATCCTTTGCATATTAAAAGAAAGCTGCTCTGGCAAATGACTTTGAGTCACCCCCAGGCATGTTTATGTTCCCTGTGTCATGGAGATGAAGTGGACTCATGCTGATAAAAATCTGTCCTACATAATTTGAAAATGATTATAGCCCATTATTATTGCTGCTTGGCAGGTTGCCACACTAATTTATATGCCAGGATTTATTGATTAGTTCAAATATTTACTGTCTGCTGTCATTTGTTCTTAGGAAATTCACACAAATGAAGATCGAATTTATATTTTCTTTTAACATTTTCTGTAGGTGTTTCAGCTCAACTGACCAGCGCACGACTGCGGAGAAACACATCAGTCGGGACGCCGTTTTGGATGGCTCCTGAGGTCAGAGTTTAAGGCTGCACACATGTTCATGTCTAATAATGCAGGACTAAAACAGGCACATGTATTTTAGTGCCTGATGGATTTTTTTTTTTTAAATAAATGAGCAAAGCGTGATATAGGTGTTAAACAGGAATCCTCAGTTATTTCTGTGTGACTCTCTCTCCCATGTGTCATTGTGTATTCCCCTCCTGTTCCTCTCCACGGCTGCAGCTCTTGAGGTCGCCTCAAGGTTAATAGCTGGGAGTCTGTGGCCCCTCGGCTTACTCTTTTGGCAGAAATGAGGTGCAGTGATTGAGCTGGTAGGGAGGGACCTCAGGGGCAATTAGAATAAACTCAGCTGTAAAATGTAGTGTCAGTTATAATTATTGACTGTGGAAAAGAGAAGCTCATACCCAGAGCTACTGCACTGACCTGCCTTTCAGTGCTTGCGTTTTAAATGGGCTGTAAATAAGCTTGACTGCCACTTTTTTGGCAGTAAGTAAGAGGATTTTCCAGGTTTGTTTTTTAAAGATAATTTTCTTTAAATCATTACTCTGAATTTAGCACCATCTGGCAAAATACCTAAAAATACAAAGCGAATTAATCTCAAGCCTCTGCTAGAAAAATTTTTTTATACTTGGTGACAGTCTAAAATGGTCCCTGCTGTGTGCTATTTCCAGGTCATAGCCTGTGAACAGCAATATGACTACTCATATGATGCCCGCTGCGATGTGTGGTCTCTCGGTATCACAGCCATCGAGCTGGCGGACGGAGATCCCCCTCTGGCTGAGATGCATCCAGTTAAAGCCCTCTTCAAGATCCCACGGTGAGTCCAGGAGAGGGCGCTCCTGCCACACAGCTGGAGGCTGTTGACACAAGGACAATTTTTTTTTTTTTTTTAAAAGAGCTTTTCCTTTTTGTCAGGAGGAAAATGCTAAACTGAAATTTACAATCAAAGGCATAAAAGGTAAAAAATCACAGTGGCTTCTCTTAACTTTTAATTTAGAAAATAAAAAACTGAACTGCTAGGCTTTGTTCCATGCTTCTAGTTGCCACTGCATTTTCAACTTTCCTATCTGAAAGGCTGCATCTGCTGAATAATCAGTGTTTAAAATCTTCATCATCAAAAACATAGAAGTGTTTGGCCTTAAAATTAATGCAGTGATTGAATCTGTAAAAATATTCACTGCTGGAAACAGTGTGTGCCTGATGATCATCTGAGAGCTTAGTGGCTACACGCAGTTGACCTTTTGTTATCAGTACAATCGCGCAATTATCTCTCAGTTAGGTAGAGATATGCCCCTTCTGATTGCAATTTGCATTGGTGATTAGCTCCATTCACATTGAGATGAGGCTGTCACCTCCTCCCAGTCACAATATTATCTCTTCCCTGCCAAGACTGGGGAGCACGCCTTGTGTAGCAGGAATTATGGGAGCTAACGCAGCATTTCATCAGCACCAAATTTTAACCAGAATGTAAAATAATTAAAAGAGAAATTATGGCTGATGGCAGAGCGCATGGGTAAAATTTTTGTCAGGTTTTGACACTGAAACAAATTTATAATTCTTTTTCTTGCTTTGAGATTGAGTTTGGAGGACGATTTTTAAAAGCAATTTGGGGTTACAGTGCTGTGCAAAAGTCTTGAGCCACCCATCATTTCTTTGTTTCACAAGGAAAATGGGAAATGTGCAGTGATTTATTGGAACATGTAACTTAAACTTAAATGTACAGTATATGAGAAAAAACAGAGTTTGTACAGGTCTAACAAGTTTAAAAGTCAATGTTTGTTATGACCACCTTTTTTCTTCAACACAACATGAACTCTCTGAGGCAGCTTTCTTATAATTTGTTTAAGTAGTCTTCAGGAATGGTTCTCCAGCCTTTTTGAAGGACAGTCAATGCTCTTCTCTGGATGTTGGCTGCTTTTTGCTCTGTTCTCTGTCAAAATGATCCCACACTGGTTCAATAATGTTAAGGTGTGGGCTCTGGGGAGGCCAATCCATGACTGCTGCATTGTGTGTTTTTTCTACCCAGGTATGGTTTTACTGCATTGGCAGTGTGTTTGCGATCATTGTCGTGCTGAAAAATGAAGCTGTTGCCAATCAGATGTTTTTTTTTTATAAATGACTGTAGCCACTCACTGTTGTATCTCTCTCCTGACTTTCTAAATATATATTGATGACAATTTGAAACATAAATTTTCAAATTTGGATTCGTCACTCCATCAGACCTGTTGCCACTGATTTTCAGTCCAGTTCTTGTGTAATTTGCATGACCTGAGTCTTTTCTCCCTGTTTTCCTTCCTTAAGGATGGCTTCTTGACAGCCACCCTTCCACTGAGACTATTTCTGATGTGGCCTCAGTAAACAGTAGCTCGATCAACTGAAGGGCCACCTGGATCTCTCAGGTCCTGTGTCAGGTCTTTTGCTGGATTTTTCTTACGGTGACTTTCAGATACTGTTCATCTGCTACAGATAATTTTTTAGGCCTGAAACTTCTTCTTTTTGTCCTCTGCTTGTCCAGTTTCCTCAAGTTTTTTTTAAGCTGAGATATGCCAAATTTTAGGCTAATAGCTTTTTGGGAATCACAGCATTTGTGCCTGTCAAACTGTGTTATCTTTGACATTTTTCATAGATTCAACTAAATAAATGGGGAACCAATGATGTGTTTTTGTGACAGGCTGCTATTAACAAAGTGCCTAAAGATGCTACTGAAAATTGGTTCTTTGCTAAGTTGTCTGTTATGTGTAGACACAACACTGGTTCGTCCCCTGGTTAGGTGCCTTTTTGATGCATGAATGAGTTATAGGTCAATGTTACGTGGCTTAACAAAAGCTGAAAATTCCTCTGAAAATGGTCAAGTACCACAACTGAACTGGACTGAAAACTTTGAAAGCCCTTTGAAAGAATTACTGCTCAAGACCACAAAATATAACAAGAAAATCTGGCTTCTTGGAAACAAAATATAAAGAAAGGACAGGTGGCGCAAGACTTTTGCACAGTCCTTGATGGCTGGTTTCTGTCAAGTTGTAGTCATATTTCCTTATTAGTTTTCAATAATTCTTTCAAATTTCTTAGACCTTTTGGCCTTTATGAATATATCTCAAATGCTGCATAGAATTAGAAACAAATATTTCAGTGACATTTCTCCTTCTCTTTTCCAATCAAAATAAGTATTTTGGCTCTTTAGTGTGAAACAGGGCCTTAAAGATTTAGAGGTTGCTATAAATCGCAGTGAACGTGTTGAACCATGAAATGATTCTGTTAACATGTCATTTATCTTATATATGTTTTCCCCATTGCTGCAGCAGTGCAGACAAAATCATGAAAAAAAATGGCTTTTATGACTTTGTGAATATGGAAATGAGTTTCACCTTTGAGTCTTCAGTGGCAGTGAGAGTAATTCATGGGGAAATTCAAGAGATTCATTGTCACAGGTTTTGATAATTGCATAATTTATTTTACTTTTCAATTTAATATGTCTCAAACCATTACCAGAGGAGCCTCTTGCTGAAGTATTGTCCTTGAGTGGTGCATGTTTTATGAAACCAGTGTAAGCGCTAAAACATGTGATAAGCATTTTCATCTTTCTGATATTTTACAGTTGCACTCAGTAATGTGTTTCCAGGCTAAAGGTTTCACTGTTGTGCTGTTAATCTTTTCTGTATCATCCACTTTATCATTCTTGCTGCGTGAAACATCCAGATAGTAAAAAGCAAGACAAATATGCACAGTTGTGGATCACATTCCATGCTCTCCTACGCCATTTGCAGGACAGTCTGTCCAGTCAGATTTAATTGCTCACGTGTAGGGCCACATAAACACTCATGGGCCCAGCAGCAGATAGCCATTAAGTCACCGTTTTGGTTCTGCTTTTTGTGGAAATTATTCTCATCCCAGCAGGCTCCCATGGATGATAAGAGAAGCTCTGACAGCTGTCAGCGAGGACGCTGATGAGCTCGATGAATTAGGGTCACCTTGGTAAATAGTCTGTTTGTGCGAAAGAAAAATGAGACACTTGATGAATTGTGACATCCTGTTGAAGCACGCATATGTTTGAATCGCCAGTAGATCATTGTTGTTTTTAATTTTCAAATTGAATTCAAGGTGTCCGTTTTTTAAACCATCAACTGCTGTTTGTTGTAAAGTAATCGCCTGTGTATGACAGATGTGTGATGTTCATGGTGACTATGAATGAAGGTAATGGAGCATGTCAGAGGACAAATCTCTAAAATCAACTGCAAAACTAATTATAGATACTCAAGACAAAGATGGTGTCTGATATTTAATATGCGGAAAGGTTAATTGCTTGAGCCAGTGCTCGCCGTGCTGTACAGCCTGACAGTTTCCATGTAAAGTCAAACCAAAGTGTGTGTAAAATACGTTGTAAAGCTAAAAGGCGACTGGCAGAAACATCCAAGGTTGTGTTTATTCAGCCTTACCCAATCTGATATTAGCCACGCATTAGATGGTACGTGTATGCGTCTGATTAAGACCAGAACAAGCAGAATAAAAGGAAATGATGGCTTGTCAAAGGCAACAAAGGCTAATGAAATTATGCAGCTGAAGGAAAGGAATCCAGACCTGTGTCCTGTTGAGCGTTATGGTGTGAACAGATGTCAACAGAAGTGATGTCACCTATTGCTTTCTGGATGCCACATTTTGGTGCCTCGGTGTTAGCATTTTGTCAGCCACCATGTTGGAGTGTTAAATTGGTTAAGAAGCCGAATTCATAAACTGCGCGGGTGCATCACACAGAAGAAGATATCTACTAATTAAGTAGGATATTAATAAAATACTAGAGTTTCACTCACCAAAATGGCAGCATAATATTCTTGGATGGGCTGTACCACCCGGCTTATATGGCAAATATTACCTTAAGAAAAGGTCAGTTAGTGGAGAAGAAGCCTTGCAATCAGCTGCCTGTATCGGTACACCGATAAGTTGATCTCAGTTCTGCTCAATATTAATTTTTATCTCTTTCTAAACTGCTTCTGGTAAGAGTAGATATTACAATTAGGCAATTAAAATGTCAAGATTTTATTACTATTTAATCTACATTCTACTTTTTTCCCATGTCAGCCAGAGCCTATCCCTATGGGGATTGACCCACATTTGGGACCCACCTCAAGTGACTACTAAAGGAACTGCAGGTTTGGTGTGGCTTCATTTTTCAGTTCTGGAGCACCTCCAATGAGAAGAGAAAAGGCCACACTTCTGTAAAGACTAGGTCCTAGAGCTGCAGTACAATCAAAACCAGGACTTTGGAAAGCTGTAAAGGACTTTATTTTGTACAGCTTCCTTCTTTTGCAGGAGCAGCCGTATATATTTGATGAGTGGTGCGCTCATGTGTGTGTGTGTGTGTGTGTGCACGTGTGTGTGTGTAAAAGAGTGAAATGAAATATCAAAATATAGAGTTATTCTTTGCCTTGAAATTAAAATGGCACAAGCTAAAAGCACTGGTTGGTTTAGACAGTCCTCGTGTCTAAACCAACCAGTTATCATTCCTCATGAGTTATGCATCATCCTAACGTCCCTAAACACAACCCAAACAGAGGCACTGTTGGATCAGCCATAACTTGGTAGAAGTCCCAAAGCCAAAACCATCTAAAGTGTCACACATTCATTTGTGCCAGTTTTTAGTGCCACTATTGCCAAGGCCCAGAGATTGGTGACCTCATAGGTGGTTATTACTGTGATCAGTGCCTGAGGCTGTTTTTAGGCTGTGTTAAATACGAAATGTTGTCATTATAGTAATTGCTCATACACACTTAACAGGTTATAGATCTAAAGCTAATTTTGTCAGGAATCAGAAATCCGTCCTCAAAATCCCTCGTCCACCAGCAACAATAAAACATTTTACATCTGGATGATCACAGTTGAACACCTGTCACATTTTCTGTCACAGAAGAATGGCAGAAATAATGCTGAATTTGGAAACTCTGTACCCCGCCAGTGTTTCATCAAATCGCTCATTGTTACTGTAAAAACCTGCCACATCACCTTGATTTTTCTACATCGGCATTTTATGCAAAAAAAAAAAAACTCAGTGTAGTGAGGTAACCATACACTTAATGTTCCAGATTTCCCGTTATCTGACACTCATGATCCCTGATAGGAGATCACTGCCTGGTTGGATGAGTTTCCAATCACAACTAAAGGCTTTTTTTATATCGTCACTTTTGATGCAGTTATCTTACCGCTCTCTGTGTGCTGTCCTGGACTGCAGCACTGGCGGTGTAGCCACCAAGGACATGATAAATGTAGCCGTAGTTCCCTGCGTTCATGCATGTATGCTCAAAGAGGTGCTGGTGCTGTGGTGGCGGTGATGGATGAGCTGAAATTTTTAAGCGTGCGGTCCATTCGCTGAATAAGTCTTTATTTTGAGGCCTTGTACTCATTCTTTGTGAAGCTCATATAAAGGCCAGTGTGTCTCTGCTTAGTGCCTTTTGCAGTATGTACTAAAAGCCAGAAAATACAACAGTATTGTTTAATGTATTAAAATTATTTTTATAATGATGATGATTATAATTACATATGCTGTTTCCAGTGTCTGTTTGGTGTGTCTAGAGAGGTTTAAAGCATTTCTTAAGTTTCGGCTTGGGAAAAAAAAAATGGCAATGTATTACGTCCCATAGTAAATTTGGGACTTATAAATTATGCATATCAAGTATAATTTTGCTGACTTTATTTTTGTCTTCTTACAGCTGTCAGGGGTTGTTGACACCTCTCTGATTTTGCCTCGATCCATGCTGAGTTGCGCCTGACAGTACAAGATCTGCCTGGACCTAAATTTGAATAAGCCATTCTTGTTTACAATACGAGCCAGCAGTACTCGCAAATACTGAAGGGAAAATACGGCCTGAATTCGCTAAGCACAATGAGCGCTCTTGACAGTGTTATCAGCAGTGTGCTGCTATATTGACTTCGTAATGTATAAGCAGTATGGTACAACATCAAGGCGAGAATGTGTCTTCGGGCTCATATTAGAGGTTGAATTGAGGCAGTCAGTTACTGGCTTTGATCTGCACTTTGGAAAGGATTGCCTGTCTGAATTCTTATCAAAGACTCGACTAACTTAGTGCAGTGGAAAATGACAGATTTTGTACCCTAACACCCCCACCACCACCACTCTTGTCTCTTTAAAAAAGATGTTAAACATGTGCTGTGTTTGTCATAAACTAAACTGTTTTCATTTTTAAAAACTCTGTTTTTCCCCTCATTGCTCTACTTGTCTGGCAGCTTTGCAGAGCAGCATGTGCGAACTAATTAACACAGTCAGTAAATGCCTTGACCAGGTGTGACACTGTTTGCCTGACAGTGACAGAAAGCTCGGCCTCCAGCTGTCAGGCTGACAGCTCCTCGTGAAGACGACTGTACTCGGGTTCTGTCCAGCCTTGGCTCCTCATACAGACCTGCTTCCTGTCATCGTGCACACTTGAAAAGTGTTAGACTCATTATGGATGGCCTCCGTAAATGCTGCTGACAGAGGTATAACTAGCTCCCATAATTTTGGCTCCCCAGTGGCAGATGCTTCCTGCCAGACAGTGCAGGAGCACTTATCATTTGTCACTTTTTCTCCGGCTGCCACAGACCTGGACCTCGACCAGCTAGTCCTCAGACCAGAAATTCTCAGAGGAGTCTGATGGTCACATCAGAGCGTCAGCTATCATTTTGTCAAATAACTCTGCTTAGTCATCTACGGCAGTGGTCATTTTAACGTGAATGCTTTTAATAGGCACTGAGTGTTTTTTGTTATCTTTTTTTATTTCAGAAATCCCTCGCCCACATTCACGAAGTCCAGAACAGTGGTGCAGGAGTTTCAGCCATTCTCATCAGCCAGTAAGTCTCCTCAAACTTCAGCCTGTCGATCTTTGTCATATATCAGTGAAAAATTTGTAGAAAAGCAGTTTTCCAGAAGTAGTTGTGAAAGCACATAGAAGACAGAAACATTTAATATTTGGGCCTCCCATTGGGAAATTACAGATTTGATTCATGGTGACAAGGAACAAAAAGAAACGTTACTGATTTTGGAAAAAAGGTGCTGTGGACAGAAGGCCAAACTGACTGGCCACAGTCTTAAAGAGATATGTTTTCACTTTTATCTGTTATGTCATGAAAGTGAAACAGAAGATCTCGGCTCTCACAGCAGGATAATGATCCCAAGTGGGCCTCAATCTTGAAATACAGGCTGTAGCTAGTGAATTGGCCCCTTAAACACCACTGAAGAGCTCTGAGGTGATCATAAATATGCTGTGAGTACCAAGGCAGCCTAAAGGTACTGCATCTCAGAACTGGGGGTGATTTGGGGGTGCTATTGTTAATATAACATACTGAGCTCATTGAGGGAGTAATACTTTTGAGAAGCTTAGGTGCTGGTATATCTCAGTGGTTTAGCAGGCAGACCGTATGCTGTGAGGCTATCGCAGAGGCCCGGGTTTGAATCCACAGTGTAACCTTCTACTGCGCGTCTTCCTCCTGTTATCTCTCCCATCTTCTCTCCACTGTCCTGTTTCAATAAAGGCTAAAAAATATTTTTAAAATAATTTCTGAGATTAAAGTCATATATTTACAAGAAAAACTTGACATGCACCAAAACTCTGTAAATTTTTCTGTTTCTTTTTATCAGTGAACCATATTGCAAGTGTGGCTCAGCCTCATCAAACCATAGACACTGCAGCTTGCCATGTATTATCCCTGCAGTGGACAAATTCTAACCTAGAGTGATCACAGGATTTTTCTACGCAACGTCAAATTATCATAAACCTCCATACTTCTCTGAATTGAGTCTATATAGAAGTGAACCACTATGAATGAGGTTAAAGCTTCTGCACATCAGGTATTACAATGCAGTGGTCGGATGAAGGGATGCTGCTTGTCATCCATACCGCTGCACCTCTGCACTAATGTGTGCATGAGAGTCCTGGTTTACTGCTGACTCAGCACTGAGAAGTGAAGTTACTGAGCAAAAACACACTTTTTGAGGATTTTTTTCCCTTCTAAATCCACAATTAGTGTTTAACTCTTTAAAATTTGGACTAGAATAGAATGCCTTTATTTATTATTGTGCAGTTGTACAACAACATTTGTCATGTAAATCATTTTCCATTGAAAAGGTATTTTATTTAATGTTGCATTTACTTCGTTTTCAAAATCAGCACAATGTAGAATTGCGGAAGAGGATGGATAGATGGATGGATTTTCACACAGCTGTGTCTTGAACTACTGATTTTTTTTCAAATGTTTTCACTTTTATTTTTAGAATAACTAGAAATTGGCTCCAAGGTTATCACTGTTTACTAAAACTAAATAAAATAAAGTGCAAAAAAAACATTTGAATTGCCTGAAATTAAAATAAAAACTAGACTTTAAAAAAAATTAATTTAGGCTTGTAAATATATTTTTGCAATAAGTTAATAAATGAATAACCCCAAAAATATTTGCCAGTGTAATATAGCATGAAGAATAAATTTGCCAAAAAATAACACAGAAAAGATCACTTTAAACTTTAAATACTGCTGGGGAATATAATAATAATAATAATAATTTTAAATTTAATACTTTAATTTGTGATTTACTGCTATGAATAAAAGTATAAAACTTCAAATAAGAAAAGTCAAGGTCTAATGTACAAAACATTGCAACCTGTGAATAATTTATGGATGCAAATTTATCACATTATTTCCCATACGGCAGTTTGCTTGTTTTTTTCAAGTCTTCTGCTGTTCATGCTGAAAGAAAAGCCACACATCTTTTGTGATAAACTAGCTCACATTGCTTTTGTTCATGATTATATGACACATCTTTTTTTTTTCTTTTTTGGCCTTTTGAGGCTTTATTTGATTTGTGAACTGGAGAGAGGGACCACAGGTCAGGAAGCGATGATCACCTGCTCATACACTGAGCCACCCATACGCCCAAGCTGTTTTAATCTGAACATCAGTGATAGTACATCACAGAAGGTGGGAATGTGCATGTAAACGTAGAGGGAACCGAATTTGATATTTTACTGCCCGATTCTATCAACCTCACTTTCTATTTATTGACTTTCATTTGTGTAAATCTGCCACAGAGGATCAAACTAATTCACCTGAGTTATCAGTGCTATCTGAGGCCCAGATAACTTATCATTTCCTCCACCGTGCAAGGCTAATAATGTCAGAGGTGGCTTGTAATGGCGGCCCAGAATATACAACCCTAATATCTTCTGCAGAGAAGTGTGCAGGCCTGAACTGTAATGAGAAAATAAAATTCAATTTGTTTGGAGAATAATTTGTGTAGGGATGGTTTCTGTTTGTTTTGCTGGAAAAAAGAGTGTGTGTGTGTGTGTTGGGGGGGGGGGTGCAAACAGATCATCTGCCTCAAAGGCCTGTTGGATTTTTTTTTGTCACTTTAGTTATTGATTGGTCATGAGGCATATTTCCCCTTAATCTCGCACATAGTAGCAATGTTACTTTTTACAATGTCATTGTCATGGTTTTCATTGGTTACTTTTTGGATTGCAGCTCTGTAATCTGGGTTAATGGATTGTGTGATATCATATCAAAGTTAATCTCCTCAAACAAAGCCCACCAGAGTTCAATGTGGGGAGGCTGGACAATGTTATCAAGCTTTGCAGGCTGTTTGTGAACCCTCTTTGGTCCTGTCAGGCTTGGTGTGTGTGTGTGTGTGTGTGTGTGTGTGTGTGTGTGTGTGTGTGTGTGTGTGTGTGTGTGTGTGTGCACGCATGCATGTGCGTGCATAGAGGAAACTGGGGAGGAGGTGGGGGGACTTCAGGATAGTAAATCTATCATCGGTGTCTGCACTTGTGCAGCCAAAGAGCTGACTTCTGTGACAAAGTGGCCTGCCATTCAGTCTCCCAGCAGCACAGCCCTGCTAATAGCAACAACCTCTGCTTAATGTCGTGACGCTAATGAATTCATGGAATTAACTTTCTGAGCTTAAACTGATAAAAGAAACAGAATTTCAGTGTAGATTAGGTAGTAGAAACTAGATTAGTGTTTTACTCCTATCTTGCATCTGCCTGCAATTGTTGGTCTTTGGCTATAAATGATCAGCACAAATGTGGATCTCTGATAGATGTATCATGGCACTCAGGCAGTGATTTCCAGTCTCGCAGTATATCAAAACTGTCAGAGGGCAAAGCCAAATGTGTTTTGAGGGTATTTCTGTGTGTGTGTGTGTGTGTGTGTGTGTGTGGTGCTGAAGAGTCAATATTAGAAGAGCGTTTGTATCAGCATGCTGACATCAGTGGCTGAAGGGTTGCTGCAGGCAGGCCGGTATCACAAAGTGACATCACCTACTGGCAAACACTGCACATCACAGATAGGAGCGCAGGGCTTGTTTGGACTGGGGGCCATGGTGACACTGACCATGTGGTACTCAGAAGAATGATCAATTAGTGACCCACACTTAAAAACACTTGTAAGCAGCACCCAGCTCTTTTGAGTATCACTCAGTTGATTTAGGTGAATCAGCTTCCTGCAATGTTCAGGTGACTAGTTAGCTGGTTTAAGTCACTTTGATTTACAGTATAGACCTGTGACGGCTAATTTATCATTTTTGAGGTAACTGAGTTATTTTGTTGCTTTAAGGTGTCTGATAAAGGATTTTGAGGCACGTCCATCTGTGACCCACCTTCTAGAGCACCCCTTCATCAAGCAGGCCCATGGCAAGGATGCAGCTCTACGTCAGCAGTTAGCAGCCCTCATCCAAGAGCAGCAACAAATAGGCTGCAAAACCAAAACCAAGTGAGTACCCTGAAATATATGTTTGCTTTTTTTAACATTTCCCTTGCAGATGAAAAAATAGATGCAGATATTACTCCATTTAAGTGTTGAAGATCTCTATTTCAGCTAATAGGCATTGATGGGTGCTGATATTTTTTCTGTCCAGTAGGGGGCAGGGTCTCATCTTCTTACACTTCAGCATAGAAATGAAGATGAGACACCGTAATGGAAATTACAGTATGTGATTAAAGAGAAGTAAGGGCACTGTGACTAATTCAAAAGGAGTTATTGTGCAGAGAAACCTTAGATTAATAAGTCCCAATTAGTCCAGTGGATGTACTTAGTACACATCACTTCTCCACCCAATTAAACCAATGATGGAATAATTAAAAATAGATTTACACCCAGAAATAGGTGACATGGCAGCTGTACAGCCTGCTCGCTTTTAATCAGCTAATTAGTTATTTCCTTTACTAATTAAAATGGCAACAACCTTACAACTTCCTTATGTGTATTTATAATGAATGGAGCTATATGAAGAGATACTTAGAAAGTTAAATCTGCATGACTTCACCCTGATGCTCTCATGGCAGCAAGTGACAGAGCAGAAAGTCTCCTGTTTACTGGAGAAATACTGACTTTGGCATTGCTTAATCTTCATTATAAAGGAGTTTGCTGAACCTGCCCTTGACTGAGAGTCTTGATGTTGTGCCAGCTCTGTTTACTCCCGGGAGTGTGCAGAGTCTGTGCCTGAGCCTGATCCCGAATTCCTGTCCACAGTGAAAGTGGATAATGGGATTAGGAGCTTGTAGGGCGAGAACTGGGCTCGCATGGTTTAGTCTCTCATGCCACAGATCAGCAAACAATGACTCCAGATAAGAATAAAGACATAGGGAACTTAAAAGTAGCTGCCGTAGGTGGAATAGTGTGATTTACTTCAAAGCAGGAGCGAGTGAGACGCTAGAGGTCTCAAGTCTTTCTCTAAGGGACATGATGACGAGGACTGACTTTATAAGGACCACATACCGAGCATATTTCTGTGCTGCTGCATTTACACTATATTCAGAATACAGAATTAATTTTAAAAGTAGAGAAGGAAAAAGCTCCTAACCTGAAGCTTGAATATGTATTTATTATTCTTATGATTGTACATTTATCATAATAGAATATAGATACATCTTACAAGTGCATTTTTAAAATTATTATTGCATTTGAAGGATTTAATAACCAGAAGTGTTTGAATGCATTTTCATAGGCTTGTAGCCTATTTTAAAAGAAAAACAAAAGCTGTTTGTGTGTATGTCTTTCATTATTTTCTGACCTCCTATCTCTGCAGCATTAAAACACAATGCAAACTGACTAGTCCAAACTTAGAGATTACTTGTTACTGCTGCTTAACCTTATTTGATCATAAGCTGTTTAGACTCAAAGAAGGGAAATTACCTATGGCCCACAAATCTGACCTGACTCGTGATTTTTAACATTGTTTGTAAACTGGGAAGACTTTCAGTTGCATTTTACAAAAATAGCATGGACAATTGAAAATCTTATGATAATAATACGGGATTGGTTAGGTTAGCATAGTCTGTGTTAGGCCTGTTACAATATCAGATGTTCAGAATGTGATTTTGCTGAGGCTAAATTATAACAGTATATTAAAATTTTGACAATAATGTTGTGGTTTGTAAAGAAAATGGCAAAAATAAAAGAACAGTCAAATTCACCTTTAATTTTATTTATTATGTTTTTTCCCTTCTTTATTTGACAAGTTAATAACTCTAGAAACACAAGTACTGAAAGAATTTCTAACCATAGCTGTACAAAAGCATATATAAGTTAACACAATCCAACATGATTGTCGATTAGCCACACACTGTGACAGTAGCTTGCTATTTGGTGGCAACCAGTGTTGGAGTGCAGTATTGCCACCTACTACATTGTAGTACCAACCAGATAACTACTGGTTATTTATACTAGTATATGCTTATGCTGCAGTATTGTTTGGTCAGTTTGTGCTGCTGGCAAAAGTTTAGAATTAATCACAATGAGAAAAATTAAAAAAACAAACTAAAATGGGGGGGTTAGATATTTATATCAGTTAATAGAAGATAATTGTGGGACTCATTGTATCTTTATATGCAGCAAAATATATTTACATCTATGTATGATTAAGAGACCAGGTCAACCCTTCATTGTTAAAAAAAATAAGTGTACTACTGTCCTCATCAGCCACACACTGTCCACCCCCTTTAAGTGTATAAAGAAAAAACGGGCGCCCAGGTGGCTTAGTGGTGGAAAAGGTGACCACATGTATATGCCGTGGTGCGGTGCAGGTGGCGTGGGTTCAGTCCTGGCCTGTTGCCAGCGTGTCTTCCCCTGTATTTATTTCCTGTTTCCCTCTACTGCCGACAAAAAGCCGCTATGGCCAGAAAAAAATAAGCGTTTAAAGAAAAATGTGTATGCAGGGTTTTGTTCAATCAAATATACATCCACGTGGTAAAACAGGATTTCATAATTTACCTTTGATTATGGTTACATACAGGGGTTGGACAATGAAACTGAAACACCTGTCATTTTAGTGTGGGAGGTTTCATGGCTAAATTGGACCAGCCTGGTGGCCAATCTTCATTAATTGCACATTGCACCAGTAAGAGCAGAGTGTGAAGGTTCAGTTAGCAGGGTAAGAGCACAGTTTTGCTCAAAATATTGCAATGCACACAACATTATGGGTGACATACAAGAGTTCAAAAGAGGACAAATTGTTGG